>JASVEL010007289.1:0-102428 GCA_032618575.1 Nicotiana noctiflora
AGAGTATGTTTGGAAAGCCAGCATGTAATTGGAATTCGTGTAATTACTAAGATAGTAATTACACAGCCTAGTAATTACTCAGTTGTATAATTACGACGTCACGTTTGTTTGTCATAGTGTAATTACAACTTTACCTGTTTGGTTGTACAAGTGTAATTAGACAATTAGATTAAATTTTAAATTAAGTAATTATCAAAACTTAAAAGTTAATATACTAAATATATGCCTATAAATTTTTATAAGTATAAATAATACTATTATATTTGATATTTAAGATGTATATTTTTCATGAATATACATTAATAAGTAATCATATATAAACTAATATTGTAAAAATTTATCTATATATTTTAAATTAATAATATTTAGTTTAGATACGTACAAAAATTAAAAATATACGTTATTTTGTAAGCATTATGGAATTCATATTTGATAAAATAAATTAATATTTATAAATATAGTATCATTACATTATCAAATGTTTGACAAAACTGATTTATCAATTTTAACTAAAAAGAACAACATGCGAGTGAACCAATACTACTAAAACAAGTAAATTAGAACCATGAATATAACACAATTTAAAAAAATTTTAAAAAATTATTTAGCATATGTTAAATTCCAACATAATAATAGTAAGTTCCACTATAATTTTAGATTATGAAACATAATAAGTTTATAACCACATTCAACAATGAAATTCCACTTTAATTACATCACTCGTTATATGATAAGTTTGTAAATGACTCGTTATTTATAATACTAGGAGGTAAATTTTCAAAAAATAGAATAATAATAAATAAAAATAAAATATAAGCAATTACATGAGATAACAAGAAATAAAGGAAGAGAAATAATGTACAAAGAAAAATATATTTTATAATTTTAAAAGAAATTAAAAAGTAAAATTAAAAATTAAAATAATAGAAATAAAAAGTTATAAAGAAAATAAATTAGAATAAAATAAAAAGGAACGAAAATAAAAAATAACCTTGTAATTACATAGTGTAATTATCACCAATTCTCACCTCCCCTTGAGAATTGGAGAGTGTAATTACACCCCTTCAATTACACCCAATTTTATGCTGACCAAGTAATTACTTGGTCAAACAAAAATGTCAAACTATATAATTACACCCAATTACACCCAAATCCAACATGCTCTTAAAAAGAATCAAATTAATTAAACATAACGGAAAGAGAAGGAGTTGTGTAAGATCAAAAGTCTCTCATGTAAAAGAAATATTAATATTTTTGAATTAATATTTATGATAGCTATTTATGAACAACAGTTAATTAAAAACATACTATATTGTTCTCTCTGTAAAATGAGAGTTAACTTTCACCGTTCTTAGGAATTTTGTTAATATAAAATGACATAATTAGTTAATAACAAAAAAAATTTTAATAAAAATTTACAAAGAAATTAACTACTAAAATATCGGTGAGGTTGGGTATATCGTATTGACAAATAAAATTTAGTAAAGCAATACAATCTAATAATATCAAACAAGAATAATTATAACTTAATTTTTTCTTTTTAATATTCACCGCGCATCGCGCGGGTACGATTACTAGTTCAACATCTAAAAATGGAGGTCGAAATGGGTGGGAAAATTGCGAAACACGATTCAGATGGAGGAACAATCATGTGTGGTGAGCTTTAATTGTTGTAAGATGGGACCGCCAGTTTGATTTCTACAAGTAACCGACTATTTGACGGAGTACTTCAAAATTAATTAACTCTCTTTTAAGAAAATAATGAAGTTTTGTAAAATTACTTTATTCCAAAAAAAGCACATACAATTTACAAATATAGTATTTTTAAAGATTCATTACCTTATTTAAAGGTCCCATAAGTTTCTTAAATATAAACATATAAACACTAACCCATAATTTAAGGGAATAGTTTTGAGCCATACAATTATCTCTCACTAGAAATCTAAACTTACAATTTGTCGATAATTTTTTCTTCAAATAAATAGTTGCTCTTAAAATCACATTTCCTTCATTTTCTCAAACAAAAATACATAATACATGCATATTCTTTTTATTTATATACCCTATATTTATATATAAGGAATAACAATGGTATATTACATAATACATAATAAATTTTATATTTTATTTACCGTATATTTATACTTGACATAAACTTATACTAGGAATATATCATTGATCTGCATACGTCAAATACCTAAACTGCAAAAATATATGGTATAATTGTAATTTATATGTGGTATAAGCTTGAGTACGTTAAAAAATTACTTGATATAAAAAAAAATCTAAATATGCAACCAATATATATCATATACGGCTGTTACAAATATCAATTGCTTGATGATAAGAAGGTTAGTCTTCCAGCTTAATTAACGGTAAGGATTCTAGCCAGTGTAACTGAAAGTTCATTTACTTGGATGTGTGAATTAAGGTATAGGGTTTAAAGGATTTTGACTAGAAAAATAATTATTTTGTGGCCTTATGTGTAAAATACATAATGGTGCTATATCAGTGGAAATTTTCCTATTTTTTTGTCTACTTATGTTTTTTGCTCTACAAAAATCAGTTTTACATCAGAAGATTGATACAATCACAAAAGCACTTCCAAGAAAACAGAACAAACACCTATTTTCACAAGAATCTCTTTCTCATTTAATCTTTGTTTGAATTTCATATTCTCTCCCTCAGAATATGCTTACAATTTTCTTGGTACTTAGGATATACTTCATTTTCTTCATAGATTTGACAGATTTATATTCCCTTGGAAAAGGTCAGAAAAGGAAAACCTTCTGCAAAGTAGTTTTGTGTTCTTAAAATTTGTTCACATGTTCGGGTACACTTGCTCTGATCTTCTATACTGGAATATGTGTTTTGGTAATGTTGCTTCAGTCTGCTAGTAATACTTAGTTTTGGTAAAATGAAATAACCATATTGTGGCCCCTTTAGAGTTTAGAGAGAAACTCTCCTTTTTCATTACTTTTCCTACCTCTACTTCCATGAAACTGTCCTACTATCCACTCACCCAATCTTCCAAATCCCACCCAAACCTCCCGATATACAGCATAATTGTGAAGAAATAATCCGCAAATTCTTTCTACTAGTAGGGGAAATCAACAGATTGATGCAGAGAACTCCTCCTCACGAATCATGCTAGATAAAGTCCCATACCTCAAGGTTCTCCGTATAAGGAAGCCCTTCTATTGGACACTATTAGCGGTCACATTACCCAAAATCCCATGCAATCTCAAAGCAATCAAGTCTTTCCCATGACGCTAGACTATGATTCCTATGGTCTGGCTAACCATATAACCAAACAACAACAACAACAATAACAACCCAGTATAATCCCACTTAGTGGGGTCTGGGGAAGGTAGTGTGTACGCAGACCTTACCCCTACCCTAGGGTAGAGAGGCTGTTTTCAAATAGACCCCCGGCATCCTTCCCTCCAAGAACTTCCCACCTTGCCAACCATATAACCAGTCCTCAAAATACTATAGAATCAAAGGATAACCTACAAGTTTCCCTCTCAGTGGGTGATCTTCAAAGAATATATCAACCATGAATATATTCTCTTATATTAAACTCGTGGGAAGCATATCCTCCATCAATACCTCAGAAGGAAGCTATACCAACCGTGGAAGGCAAACGAAAATTTTACCCTAATGGATCTAGGGGCTGACTGGTTCACAGTAAAATTTTCCAAAGAAGAGAACATGCATTCCAGAGCTCTGAATAACGGACCATGGTTTGTTAGTGGCTGTCACCTATCAGTCCGAAAATGGGAACATTATTTTGTAGTAAGTGAGGCTAAACAACTAAAATCAATCTTGTGAATTCGCTTACCACAACTCCCTACTTAATTTTATGACTTAACCATTCTTCAAAAAATAGGAAATACTATAGGCCGTCTTTTAAGGTTTGATGCCTGCACTTCCTCAACCCTACGAGGAAGATATGATCGTCTTTGGGTTGAACTTCGTATGGAAAAACAGGTAAAGTCATTCGTCTATATTAGAAATTATGAGTAGTACATACACTATGAGGGGGAAAACTTTTTATGTATTAAATATGGGAAATTAGGTCATAACGAATTAAAATGTTTAGTACTCTCACCACCCCAAAAACCAAATGATATCTAAGGAGGTACAACAGGACCTCAACAATAAGACTCCTCGAGTGATTGGGTAACTGTCACGTTGTTACGACCCTAATACCGGTCGTCATGGCGCCCAATATAATTATTATGCAAGCCCGAACACTGAACACTCTAAACAAAAGTATGAAAACTCAATACCATTTAATTAAATATTTATAACGGATAACAAGACTTAATGATTCAGTTGATAGATAGAAATATTACTGAAAGTCATGATAACACCAATATAACTCTCAAAGACCTGGGGTCACGAGTCTAGAGCCTCTAAGATAATAAAGTAATAAATCCTTAAATACTTAAAGCTAGGATGCGGAAATATAAATGGATAAGGGGGAGAAGTCGGGTCCTGGAGACACCCGACAGCTACCTCGACAACTCCGAAGACTCTGGGAAGCAACAAATCTGCTCGACTAAGCTTCCGAAACACCTGAATCAGCACACATAGTGCAGTGAGTAAAGTGAGTACTTCAACTCAGTGGTAATAGACATATATAATGGCTGAAAGTGAGGAATCCCAAAATATTACAACGCATAGCTATAAACAATAATTCAACACATTTAACAGTGGAACAATAGCAAGCAATGACAAGTAAAACAAATGGATATCGATGCATGAATGCAATGCAATGCACATGACCACTGCGGTGCATAGCCTGATCCGTCTGGGTACCTGCGCTCACTGTGGGGGGTTTAGACTCTGAAGGGGCTCCTACAACCCAAGCGCAATATTATCATAGCATTCGCTACGGCGTGCAGCCCGATTCACACTCAATCCAGATATATGTATGTAATCCACATGGGCACTGTCAAGTTTATCATTTTCAGTTCCAATAATTAGGAATTATAGATTACGTGTTTAAAACTTTAAAAATTTAGTAATCATTTCGAGACAATGCTTAACTCAGAACTGATATCATGAACACACGCTAAGCATCATGGAAACAGTGATAATAATTCCTTAGGGATCCAAATAATCGGCATACAACCCAAATATACTCATAACCATCAAAGTAGGAGGTTTACCAATCAATTTATAGCCAATAACACAGTATGAATATTACTCAGACGGACTAGGCCATAGTGCCTAATCACAACGACCCCATACTCACCGTAGAGAACGTGTCTCACCTCAATATAGCGTCACAGTATGATATAACGGGGTTTAAAACCCTCAGGTCATCATCTACATTTGTTACTCACCTCAAACCGGCTACAAGACTAGTCCGCTAAGCCTTTTCCTCTCGAATCAACCTCCTCGCGCACCGAATCTGATTAAAGCCATAAGAAATACGTTATAATAAGCTAATGGAACACAACCCAATTGATAAAACTCGAAAAATAAAATAAATCACGAAATTGGCAAAATCACGAAGGGGACTGAAGGGAACCCCACCCTACAGATAAACCCTAGGCTGGAGTAGAACTCTGAGCTGGAACGGTACTAAGTGAATACTAGCCCTGCTGAAATTCCTGACGACCACGGCTTGAAGAAGCCCCACTGTACTCTAGGCGACCTGACTGAGGAGGTCTGAAGGAACAACTTCCGCCACACAGGAACCGGCTCCTAGACGGAGCACCACTGAAGCTACCTGAACCACGAGGCCTTTTGGCCTCCCTCTCCTCACGCCCCCGACGGTGATGTGTCTCAATCTGTCGAGCCGTGTCGACTACCTGCTCAAACGAAGTGGCTACAACCCTCTCTCTCGTCATCAAAATGCAATGTAGATAGTTGCGGTCATCCACGAACCTCCTAATCCTCTCCCGATCCGTCGGGATCATCCAAGTAGCATGACGACCTAAATGCATAAACCTCAAATCATACAGGGTCACAGTCATGTCCCCCTGTATCAACCACTCAAACTGACGACGCAGCTCCTCCCTGCAAGACTGCGTTACATACTTCTCCAGAACGAGAGTGGAGAACTACTGCCAAGTAAGGGGCGCTGCAACAACAGGCCTATGCCTCTCAAAATCCTCCCACCAGGTAAATGCAGCCCCTGAGAACTGGAAGGTAGTAAAAGCCACACACTCGAGTCCAAAATCCCTGCGGTGCGAAGCATATGCTGACACTTGTCAAGAAAACCCTGGGCATCCTCACCCTCAACACCACTAAATGCTGGAGGCTGGAGCCTACCGAACCTCTCTAGTCGACGCTGCTCACTGTTTGGCATCACTAGAACCACATAACCTAGAGTAGATGCGACTGGCACAACTTGAGCAACCGGTGCAACTGGCTGAGCTGGGGATGCTCCCGGTGTCTATAATCCCTGAACAACCTCTTTGGGTGTGCGAGCTACAGGGGTCTGATGACCACTCCCGGTCTGAGAAGTAGCTCCGACAGTAGTGGCTGAGACTGCCTGAGCCAGGCCAGTGTAGACGGATAGAATCTGAGCTAAATCCTCATCAAGACCAGGAATCACGATGGGCACTGTCGGTGCCTAAACAGGTGCTGCTAGAGCATCTACAACTGGATACTGGTCTTGAATGGGGGAAACTGGTGGGTCAACAAGTGCTGCCCTTGTTGCTCTGCCTCGACCATGACCATGACCAAGACCACGTCAACGGCCTCTAGTGGGTGGCAATGGTGGTCGTCCGCTTTGTCTGGTAGCACGGGTTCTCGCCATCTGTGAGAGAATATAATATAGAAGTTTAGTTCTCGGAAAAACAAAGCCGCATGACAAGAGTTCAAGAATATGAAATGTTTCCTAAAGGTTCTGCAGCCTCTCGAGGATAAATACAGACGTCTCCGTACCGATCTAAGAGACTCTACTAACTGGCTCATGACTCATGAGGCCTAGTAACATAGGCTTTGATACCAACTTGTCATGACCCCAATCCCGATCGCGATGGCGCCCAACAAAATCGTTAGGCAAGCCCGACCATTGAACACCCTCAACCCGAGTATGAAAACACAAATACTAGTTAATTAAATATTTATAACATATAACATGACTTAATGATTCAGTTATAGATCGAAACAATACTGAAAGTCATGATAACACCAATATAACTCCCAAAGATCTGGGGTCACAAGTATAGAGCCTCTAAAATAACAGAGTAATGAATCCTCAAATACATAAATCTAGGATGCAGAAATATAAATGGATAAGGGGTAGGAGTCGGCTCCTGCGGATGCCCGGTAGCTACCTCGACAACTCCGAAGACTTTGGGAAGCTACAAATCAGCTTGACTAAGCTTCCGGAACACCTGAATCTGCACATATGGTGTAGAGAGTAAAGTGGGTACTTCCAACTCAGTGGTAATAGACATGTATAATGACCGATAGTGAGAAATCCCAAAATATTACAATGCAAATCTATAAACAATAATTTAACACATTTAACTTTGGAATAACAACAATCAATGAAAGGTAAAACAGATAGATACCGTTGCATGAATGCAATGCGATGCACATGACTGCTGCGGCGTGCAACCCGATCCGTTTGGGTACCCGCGCTCACTGTGGGGGTTCAGACTCCAGAGGGGCTCCTACAGCTCAAGCACAATATCATCATAGCATTCATTGCGGCGTGCAGCCCGATCCACACTTAGTACAGATATATGCATGTAAGCCACACGGGCACATTCAAGTTTATCATTTTCAGTTCCAATTATTAGGAATTATAGATTAAGTGTTTAAAACCTTAGAAATTTACTAATCATTTCGAGACAGTGTTTAACTCAGGACTGATATCATGAAAACATGCTAAACATTATGGAAGCAGTGATAATAACCCCTAAGGGATCCAAATTAATCAGCATACAACCCATATATACTCATAACAATCCATGTAGGATGTTTACCAACCAATTTCTAGCCAATAACATAGTATGAACATCACTCGGACGGACTAAGCCATAGTCCCCAATCACAAACGACCCCGCACTCGCTGTAGAGTACGTGTCTCACCTTAATATAGCGTCACAATGTGATATACTGGGGTTTCAAACCCTCGGGTCATCATCTACATCTATTGCTCACCTCAAACCAACCACGAGACTATTCTGCTAAGCCTTCCCCTCTTGAATCAACCTCCTCACGCACCGAATCTGATCAAAACCACAAGGAATACGTTATAATAAGCTAATGGAACATAACCCAATCGAAAGAACTCGAAAAACATCCAAAAATACGAAGTTGGCAAAACCTGAGCCCCGAGCCCACTTCTCGAAAAATTACAAAATTTACATCACCGGATTCCTCGTCTTGCCACGAGTCCGTACATATAAGATTTATCAAAATTGGAGTCAAAATGCTCCCTCAAATCCCAATTTCTCATTTAAAAATTCATGCCCTAGTTCTTCCATTTTCACCCAATTTTTCAATTTTCAGTGTTATTCCCCATTTATGCACAATAATATCATAATCTAAGTCCAAGAATCCATACCCGATGATAGCCCTCGAATCCCTCTTCAAAAATCGCAAAACAATTCTTTAGTCCGAAGTCCAAAATGTTTCTTCTCTTTCAAAATCGTGAAAACACTGTTCACTTAAACCCCAACCAGGTTTCTCTTCTGTGGTTGGGATACCGCACCTGCGGCTCCCGCTTTTGCACAAAATAATCGCTTTTGCGGTCTAACTAAAATCCTCCGCTTCCGCTAATGGGGCTCCATATCTGCTTCTGCGGATCAACCACATTCGCTTCTGCGGCAAGTTTTCCGCTCCTGCGGACCTGCTAGTGCGAGCCACCTTCCACTTCTGCAGAATATTCCCTAGCCAGCCAACGACCGCTTCTGCGATCACTTACCCACTTCTGCGAGACCGCACCTGCGGTCCCAAAACTGCAGGTGCGAAAATACTAGAACATGCAACCTTAAACATGCAACACACTTCAAAACCTCTTATTTAACCACCCAAATTCACCCCAAGGCCCTTGGGAGCTCATCCAAAAACACAAATATGATCTATTACCTTATTCAAACCTGCTCGAACCATCAAAACATTACCGTTAACACCAAAATCATCAAATTTCACCAAATCAAAGCCTAAGTTTATCAAATTCTTCCGAAACTCACATTCGATAAAAAACCTGACCAAACAATGTCTGAATGACCTGAAATTTTGCACACATATCCAAAATCACTTGACGAAGCTGCAACAACTCTCGGAATTCTATTCTGACCATCGGATCAAAATCTCACCTATCAACCGGAATTTGCCAAAATTCAAACTTTGCCAATTCAAGCCTAATTCTACACCGGACCTCCAAATTCAATTCCAATCACGCTCCTAAGTCACAAATCATCCCCCAAAGCTAACCGAACCGCCAGAATTTACATTCGAGCCCTCTTACTATGTAGTTAACTTCCAATAGACTTTTCCAAAACAAGCTTCCCTCTAAGAGGCTAAGTGCCTCAATTCCAACTAAAACAAATTCAATTCTACCCGATCAACTCAAAATACTGATATTGAAACATAGAGCAATATAATATAGGGGAAACAACATAGTAACTGATGTGACGACATGCCGGGTCGTCACACACGTTCAATAAGAATAAGAAAGCCAATGGAGTAAGTCAAGATCACACTGCAATTGGTAACAGATAAGGTACACATCTGACTACAACTCGCACTGACATAGGTGTATGCTCTAACCCTCATAATGATCCCTACTATACCTCTAAAAATTTGAGTAAAGAACCATCGAATCCTATTGATAATATACCAAAGAATAAATAGTACAAGGAAAAAAACAAATTCCTCAATACTGGTAAGAATCCAAACATCTTTGAGGCTCTTAACTCAATAGATCACAGAATTTTGGATGATGGTTTAGAAGACAATCCGGAAACAACCATCATAATTGATCATTGCATGCAAAGTAGAATAGACAAAATTAAACATGTGTCAAGTAATACTCGCACATTGGAACCCACATCCGAACCATTACAAGAAGCTTCCACTAAAGACAAACTTAGGAATGACTCGGTTGCCTCTAATCTAATATGCAATACTAGTTTTAATTTTGTTAAAACTAGTACCCCTATCCAACCTACATTACACATGGCCATTCATGCAAAGGGGGATGTCCTAATGGCAAAAAATTCAGAGATCTTGGCTAACTCAATACACTCTAACGATATTATATATATATCAACACACGCTAAGCCAATTACCGGACCAAAAGTTCTCTATTGAAATCAATAAACCTACAAAAGCTAAATCTCCTATTACTGATATAATCACCATAAAACCATCCAATAAAATAATGCCAAGACTACCTCTAATAGCAACAAGAAGGTTTCGACTTATTCACTTAACAAATCAACACAGACCCTCTAAAATGGCCAATCCTCCACCACTCCCTCCACAACTACAGAACCAGCCCCTCACCCCTTGAATCCCAAAACTACCAACAGACCTCTTGGCTATAAGCAGGTCTCCTAGGCCATGCAATAACCTTCAATATTCAGATCAATGGCTAAGAAATGGTAATAATAATTCAGAATAATCGTTACTAGCCCAACTAATAATGGAGGGGATGCACCTGGCTATGAACAACTACACAAACCAAGCTTGGATCAAGAATATTCTCCACCTCATAGCCCCACACATGAACCATACCTTGATCCAGGAAATGCAGAGTCAATGGAACCTCCCTCAAACTCCCAAACAATATATCAACCTCCCAATGACTCTCCCATTCTTCCCAGCAGAATAGAGCATGATGATCAACCTAATCTTCATGCCACGGGGTCACAATGCAGCCCAGGAAAACAACGTTCCTCCAAACATGGCTCCAGTCAACCTAGATCCAGCTATTCAATCCAATGCTCTAGAACAAGGTCCTCCATAACCTCTAGTAGAGTTAGAAGAAGAACACCATCCACAAGGTATGCAACCGAGTGTAAAATTCTCAAGCCTAAACAAAGTAAAACTACTTTTCTTCCCGGAACTATGAAGCAAGAAATATATCTTTAGTTGCCTGAGCACCATGTACAAATGCTCAATGCATGTTTGTCCACCACAAGATCCCACCGTATGAAAGAAAGCTATCATCCTAGTTCCATCACAAATGAGGAATCACAACTTAGTGGAAATGGAGTCCACTGTGATCCAACCTCAACCCCCTCTAAAGAATAGAGCAACCACTATTATATTTGGAATGTCTAAGGTGCAAATAATGAGGATTTTCATCGTAGCTTTAGGGATTTAATCGATACCCATAAACCTTGCTTGGTAGCTCTCTTGGAAACTAGGATGCATGTGCACGCACCCCTACTTCATGACTTTACTTTCTCTGAACTCATTGAGGTGGCCCAATCAGGAGGAATGGATGTCCTCTACAACCATGACATAATTACAGGTGAGCACTTCACCAGGAATGGTCAGGACATATATGCACTCCTTCAGGTACATTCATTTAATTTTAGTTGGCTTTTTGGGGATATTTACGCTAGTGCTCAAGTTCAACATAGAGATATTATGTGAAAATATATATATATAAAAGCCATCTCACAAAATTATAAAGGCCTGTGGAGGTTAGGGGGAGATTTAAGTGATATCATTAGCGCGATTGAAAAAATACGAGGTAGACCTCTAAAGAAAATAGGGCAGAAAAAATATGATATAATATCGACTCTTGTAAATTAATGGACCTTGGCTTCAAGGGAAGCAAGTTTACTTGGTCCAAACATAGGGAGAAAAATAGCTTAATCATGCCGACTCCTAGCTAATGACGACCGGGTTAAAATATTCCCTAATGTTACCATTACTCACCTACCCAAAACACACTTGGATCATATGCCTATCTTGTTAAGCTCAACAATATTACACCTCAATGTGAAAAGAAAAATTTAGACTTGAAAATATTTGGTGTACTCATCCTAATTATGGTAACGTAGTTGCAAATTAATGGAAGAATAAAGATTTAACAGGGGCAACCAATTTCTTCACTTCATTTATTAAGAAATGGGGAAATGAACACTTTGGGAACATATTTAGAGAAAAGAAATTGTTTCTAGCCAGAATAAATGATTTACAAAAATCCCCTTATCTTCCCTCTAGCTCCTTCCTTCAAAGCATGGAAAAAGATCTAATCACAAACTATAATAACACTCTCAAATTAGAGGAAGACTATTAGAATCATAGATCTAGAATCACCTAGCTAAATGAAGGTGATTCAAATACTAGGTTTTTTCAAATAAGTGCATTTAACCGGAGAAGAAAAACCAATATAATTTTTAAAAAATAGTGAAGGAGTATGGATTGACAATCATCTTGACATAATTAATCATACCCTTCATCATTTCTCTAAATTATTTTGCACTAGCCATACGCTCACAGATATGACTCACTTACTTCATAACACAACTAGTTTTCATACAATAGATCTATCCTTCAAACCGTTTAAATCTCCCGGACTAGATGGTTTACACCCCTTTTTCTACCAAAAATTCTAAAAGATAATAGGAAATTCGGTGAAGGATTTTTGTCACAAAGTGTTTAAGGATAATGCAATTCCCCCAGAAATAAACTCTACTTACATTTGCCTTATCCCCAAATTTCCTAATGCTAATAACCTCAATATTTTTCGTCTAATAAGCCTTTGTAATACTATACATAAGACAATCACCAAAATTATTGCTAAGAGACTAAACCTTTTCTAAACAATCTCATCAGTCCTATTCAATCTAGCTTCATAAAACATATGAGAGCTAGTGACAATGCTATAATCATCCAAGAGCTCATTCACTCCTTCAAAAAAGCAAAAGGAAACAATGGAAAAATGTTAAATTGACCTCGAAAAGGCATTTGATAAAGTTGAATGGTCCTTCATATATAGGGCTCATCTTTTCTTCAAGTTTCCTCCTAATATTTCTAAATTTATTATGTCATGTGTAGTGACTTCGTCCACATCTATTTTAGTAAACGGAACAAAAATTATGTTTTTTCAACCTAGTAGAGGGATTAGGCAAGGGGATCCTATGTCCCCCTATATCTTTATTTTATGTATGGAGATGTTATCAAACTACATAAATCACCTAGTAGATATAAGGATTTGAGACCCTATCTCCCTTAGTAAAGACTACCCTCAACTATCCCATTTATTTTTTTGCAGATGATTTGGTTCTTATAGGAAAAGCAAATGATAATACAACCTCTTCTATAAAATCTGCTATGAGACAATTTTGTGTCATCTCTGGACAGACAATAAACGTTAAAAAATCAAGGATAATTTTTTCAAGGAACTGTTGTACAACAACTAGGTCTAATATCTCTAAATCCCTAGGCATTAAGGAATGCAATTCTTTTGGCAAATATCTAGATTTTTCCATTATTAGCAAAAACCCTAGTCACAAAGTCTACCAATTCATCATTGATACCATGAGAAGTAAACTCTCAGGATGGAAATGTGACAAACTAAACCTAGCCGGTAGATGCACCCTAATTACACTACAAGAAAGTATAGAATTAGCAACAATTTTTTTACAACAACAATAATAATGTTGCTAAATACAATAAATGGAAACAACTTTATTTAGTTGTTGCTATATCATATAATTTTTACCCACAAAATTTTTTTTGTTAGCAAAAGTTTTAATGTCGTTGCGGTATTTAATAAATAATATAATAAATTTTATATATATATAAGTTAGCAATGACTTTTTAACAACAATACTATAGTTGTTGGCAAAGCTTAATAAATAGCAACAACATAATTAAATTGTTGTTGTATCCCAAAGTTTTTAACCACGAGGTTTTTCTTGTTACCAAATATTTTAGATTCTTGTTACTTTGTTTTAGGAGTAATATAATAAATATAAAATATAAAAATAATTGGCAACAACAAATATTAGTTGTTGCGATTACACAAAATTTTCTCAACAAACCCCTGCAGTTGTGGCCAAAAATTTGGTAAATCACTTTTAATTTTTCCGCCAAAACAGACGCGCCCAAAACATATTTTCCTATTTTATTACCTTTCTCCAAATTTTTAGCGCTCAATTTTAGTTTCTACTGCATCTAGGTTTTCCCTTTTCATTATCTAAACCGAGTTCTTGCATCTTTCGATTTTTCGATGTCTTCCGCTGTGTTCAACCCAAAATCTGGTGAGTTCTCGCTTTCGATTTCATTTCTTCTAAATATCTATTGCATTATGCTTTTGATTTAGTTTAATCGTATCATTCTTCTTAATTTGTGATACCTTAATCACTAGTCAATGATTGCTTACTGGGATTTTCTTGAATTATTTTGTAATATGAGATGTCGTATCTTTTCTTGGTTGTTATAGTGGGTGTTTTTTTATGTAATTTTCTTAATTTTTTTCATGGTCATGCTATTTGACGTTCTTTTTTTGGGAAATTAATGGTGTGAGAGTGAGAATATTTGGGATTGATAATTTAGAATATGGGCAATTGTCTACTTTGTTCTCTGAATTTACGAAATTGACGCACCCGGTTTGAGATCTCTTGTTCGCATTCTTGTCTCCTCCAATCTCTTCAATGTCCTTATTTGTGCTCCCGATTCGGATGCGCTCTCTCTCTCTCTCTCTCATATTAATTAATTTACAGTATTTCTTCTTGAATTGTAGCGAATTTGTACGTAAGATCAGCTACTTGTAGATAGTTTATGGAGTATATTAATTGAAATTGTTCCCAATTTTGGAAATTTTATATTCTGATTCCCCTCCCCCCCCCTTTTAAACTTAATTGTTTTGCTCTTTTTTTCGGTCTATTTCAAGTACCGGTGTCCAGCGTCGATTGTCTTAAGTTTTGCTTTTATATATTTTACTTTGCTTTTCTTCCTCCTGTCCTTGATCAGTTGAATCAATGGCTAAAACTTTTATTTACTTGGGAAATCGAGGACAGTATAGTAGCTTTGGTTATTTATTTGGTAAACTCGTGGATATCAACTACTGATCCAGTCTCGATGGGTAAAGTTATTAAGTGGTGGGAGTCAACAGGTAGCACACAGCCACACACCTATGATTTAGTCGAGGTTCCTGCAAGCGAAGCAGGATTTTGCAATTCATAGATTCTTATATTTTATATTGGTCTTTAAGGGAGAATTGTAAATTGCATATGTTTGCAGAAGTAGTGTTATATCTCAAAGTATGGGGAAATAATTGGACTCCTTATGGTAAAGTTCTGGCATTAGGAGATACGGGATCCTTACACAGTTTCTTGTGCCTTGCCCTTCCAGTGGAGCATGCATGATATATAGAGTCCTTATCTATATGACTGATAGGTTAAGTAGCAAGAAACATTTTAGATGTGTTGGTCACATGTAGATTTATCTTTGTCCCGTATGAACATGTAAGCCACTGACAAGAGAGATTGTTACCTGGGCAAGAGCATTCACTCACAACCAGGAGGATGGGAATTCAAGTCATCAAGAATGGAGAGGGCCAAGGATTTGGAGGATAGAGTTTACCTTATCAAGGACAAAAAATAAATAAACAATCATTCTCGTACGTTAGGTACAATCACTCTTAATCCACTCTATATTGGATAGCTAAATAAAACAGATAAACATTTCCATCGTCTAAGAAATTAGGGAGTCATTGATTCTTACATAAGAAGTTTGAGGAAACTCCTTTAACTTTTTCCCCTGTATCATTGGTGTAGATAAGCCTTTTGACACATAGAGAAACCTATATGAAACCTCAAGTTCAGACAGATTTGTGTAATGTATGACCTATTATTTTTCTACATGTTTGTTGCTGATGAAAAATTGGCAAATCTTTATAGTTTTACCATTGTTTGGATATGTTCTTGCTGGATTTTGTACATCTATCTTATCAATTGTAGCTTAAATATCTTCATTCACACATACACTGAAGTTTTTCTATTGCCTCAACCATCTGTATGTTTCTCACAACACACCCAAAAAAAAAGGAGGACAAAATACACATAGAGTTGACATTTAAAACACCACATTTATGGTTCACCTTGGCGGTATAGCTAATACGTACTACTCATTTGTAATGTCTGCTATTAGCTATCTTAATATAAGTATCAGCTTCAATCTCTAATATATACGTACTATATAAAGCTAAAGATCTTCGAAGTGTCATCTAACCACATTTTTAATATTACATTTATCTAACCTTGGTTAATTTGTTTTGTATAAGCAGTGTTTGTCTTGTAAGTAGCAATTAGAGCTGCATTTAAGTTTCTTACTTTACTCAAAATTTAGTATAACATACATATATATTACTAAGTATTATGTTATAAATTTGATTCGTCGAGGTTCTATCATGTTTAAGTGTTGTTGTACAATGTTTAACAGACTCGACTTTCTGCTGTAATTTTTGACATGATTGCTAATTTAAATAATTCGGATGAGACAAGTCCTACAAGTCTTATGGACATGGTAAGTATACTTATTTTAGTTCATGAAATGAAGTTTCTTGGTTGTATATGCAAATGAATCTGTTTGGATAAATTAATCTTGTCTAGTATTTTGTTGACTATAGTATTGTATCTCTAGGAGTATTAATAGGTTCTGATGCAACTTTATTTTAGGGAGTACTTTATTCAAGCTTGCACTGCTAGCTTACTTATCTATTTTTGGCTATAATTGTTGTAGCCCACATCTCTTCCAGTATAAATCCTCATCTAGAATTAGAGATGGATCGACAATTTTAGCCACTAGTTCTTTCTCCCGTATAGTGATGAAAGGAAGAAATTTGTCTCACCACTCCTTGGTTGAGGCATCATCTGACTTACTTATGCCACTTCTGTGCTTTATTGCATCTTTTTATCAAAATCTAATTATATTTATTTTCCTTTTAGGATGAGCATGCGTAATTGAACAATCCTCACATCCGGTTCATGAAGTGCACAAGCTGTTGGAAGAAGGTTTATTTTTTTGGTTACTATTAGAATAGAACTTAAGGACCTTGGAAGATTTATTTTTTGGGTTACTGTTAGAATAACACTTAAGGACCTTTGTTATATGATGTTTTTACTCGTTTTGTAAGTAAAAATATACTTTTAGGATTATTTAGTTTTTGAATGCCTTTGATATATGATATATGATATTTTTACTCGTTTTGCAAGTAAAAATATACTTTTAGGATTATATAGTTTTTGAAAGTAAGTATATCCACTTCATAAATTTTCACTGTAGACACTTTATTTATGTCTATTTAAAATAAAATTTATAATTCCTATTTGTATTTATGGAAATTTAAAGAATATATGAATTGTGTATTTTGTAAATAATAGTTGTTGCTAAAAGTCTTGATAATAGATTATTAACTTTACCGCCAATTGTTTTTTGCAACTACTGATATTGTTGGCAAAAAACTAATGTTGTCGCATCAATAATTTATTGTTGCTACATGTCTTCATAATCCACGACTTCATTGACCTTTTACCAACAAAAAAATAACTTATGGCAACGATAGATATTGTTGCGATAAGTTACCTTTTGGCAACAATATTCTCTTTTGTTGCATATACTTTTCGCATCGGTGTTTATTGCAACGGAATGCAACGACTTCTTTGTCGTTGCCAAAAACATTTTTTCCAACAACATTGAATATATGGCAACAAAAAATGTTGTTGCGAAAGGCCTTTATTCTTGTGGTGTTACCTCAACTCTAGCAAGTCTACTTGCTCACTACATGCAATATGCTATGCTTCCCCAAAAAATCCTAAAGACTATTGACCAAATTCAAAGAAATTTCCTTTGGGGCTCAACCGAAAATAGGAAGAAACTCCACCTAGTGAATGAGGGTACAATTGCTACACCTAAACAGGAAGAAGGGTTGGAACTAGGGAAAGCTAGGTGAAAAAACATAACCCTCGTAGCCAGTCTAGCATGGAAATTAGCAAAAAATATCACTAATCTTTTGGCTTCAATACTTCTTAAAGAATATTTTAATAAGCTAAAAGATAAGGGCTCCTTCATTTGGAACAGTGTGATCATGAGGTGGTATGCCAAAAAGGTCTGTCTTGGACTATTCATAATTCTTCAACACTCAACTTATGGGATAATAATTGGACAACCAACTCTAAATTCCTTAGAACCTATGTCATTGGCCCTTTAACTAAAGAGGAATAATCCCTTTGGATATGTGACATTAGATCTAGGAATAATTGGGACTTGAGTATTATTTTCTTAGATAGAGATAGCTATGAATTTCTCTTAATTGACTTTTCCTTTCAAGCTTCAGTGTGAAAGTGAACGTAGAATGTAAGAGAAATTCAAATGTTATAACTCCAGTACGTCAGGAACTATAAGATCCACTCAATTTCGATCCCCAGTGACACCAAATCTGATTCTTTATCATGGGATAGTAACTCCAATGGTCTATTTACGACCAAGTCTTGTAACAAACGTTTGGAAGGGAAAGTTGAACCTGAAATCAAAAGTCACTGGATATGGGCATTAAACTGTCTTAATAAAATTAGGTATTTTATGTGGCTATCTAACCTTAATAGATTCCCATGTAGAAAATATCTTTCCCATATTGGCATAAATATAGATGAAACATGTACTGTTTGTCGTAAGGAACCTGAACCTCTTAAGAACATTTTTCCCATATGCCCAAATGCTAAAACACTTTGGGATAATCTGGGAATTGACATCTCCAATTCTCACCATAAAGCCAAACATGGCTTCATTCTCTCTAATTAAAAAGTCCCATCATTCCCAATAAGCTACTCAATTAGAACACCTTGTTTCCTTATATTATATGGAATATTTGGATTACTAGAAATAATAATAATATTTCAATTATATAGAAAAGACAAGTTAGGTTGACAAAGGGCAAAATTGTCATTATTTATGCCATTTTATTTTATCTCGGGCAAACCTCTTATTTAGTTTCCAAAAGTAGTAAGTAGTAATCTGGTTCAGTACATACCCACACAATTCTAGAAGAATCTCTTATGAGAACAAGAAACCCTCGGTTGTTTTATTTAATTTTCTTCGTATTTTTTCAATTTCAGTAAACTTTTCTCTCAACTTTTGCTTTAATTTTCTTCCAATTCTTATCGAAGGCTACTCTATTAAAATGGTAATTTTATCCTTCTTTCATCTTTCTCATTCCACAAATCAGATGCAAAGCTGCCCTTCACTTATTCCAACAATCTTCATCAATATAGAAATACTACAATTTCACTTCTCTTCATCTTCTCATCGGCCATGTAAGGTATGCTTTTCTTTAATATTTTCCCAAATCTTCTTCTGGCTCTTTTCAGATTTTCGAATGTATAGCGGAAATCCATGATTGTTGTTGCAATGTTTATGCCTAACTGTCTCTTCAATGTTCTTAGGCATTCGCTTAATACATTTTAATTTGTATGATTGTTATTTTTTTTCTTTAAACTTTCAAAGTTTACTCTTTTTGTTCTTTTCGTCTTCACATTTCTATGTTACATTTTATTCCGATTATGCTTTTCTTTTAATTTTTGCCTAAACTTTTTTCCAACTTTCTTCGCACTTTTCAGTTTCATGGCTAAAATAAGTGACTAATGTTGTCTTTTTCTTCCGATCCTCTTAAATTTTCCACATCTGCGCTGCTTAGGGAAGTTATTACGAGTTCCCATATTCTTGATAATTTGTCAAATCTCTCATCAACTAAAAAAGTCTTATTTTTTTCGAATGTATAGCGGAAATCCATGATTGTTGTTGCAATGTTTATGCCTAACTGTCTCTTCAATGTTCTTAGGCATTCACTTAATACATTTTAATTTGTATGATTGTTATTTTTTTTGTTTAAACTTTCAAAGTTTACTCTTTTTGTTCTTTTCGTCTTCGCATTTCTATGTTACATTTTATTGCGATTATGCTTTTCTTTCAATTTTTGCCTAAACTTTTTTCCAACTTTCTTCGCACTTTTCAGTTTCATGGCTAAAATAAGTGACTAATGTTGTCTTTTTCTTCCGATCCTCTTAAATTTTCCACATATGCGCTGCTTAGGGAAGTTATTACGAGTTCCCATATTCTTGATAATTTGTCAAATCTCTCATCAACTAAAAAAGTCTTATTTTTACATATTTCAAGATACTAGATATTTTTGTTTCTATACATCTTACTGCATCAAGAGAATTCAAAATAAATTTTTTATTTTTGAGCATAATTCCTCTTCTACTACTTGAAATCATGGTACGGCTCCTCATTTTTCAGTTTTGTTTCTTATTCCGACATATTCTATGTTTTGGATACTTATACTTCTGCAACTGTGAAAGAATTCCCTAGCAAAAGTTCAAATTTGTATTCTTAATTTTGGCTACAAAAATTAAACACGTAATTCAAGCCTCAATTCCTAGAACACTATTCAGGGAATAGAAAAGCTGCAGAGATATCGAATATGAAACATAACAATGATGAGCACCTTGGAAAATATATGCTGACAAATTAAGAGGACTAAGAGATGTGCATTACATAAACTAAACTTTCTACACGTTTACATTCTTGAAAACCCACTTTATTATTTTCAAGATACGCCGTCATCGATTTCTTTCAAAGACTATCTTCCTAATCTTGTGCAAGAGATCAGGGATTAATGTATATTCTTTCTTAGCTAGCGTTTGGCAATAGATTCGAAATTTATTTTCAAAGATCTGATTTGGCTGAAGTTTGGTTTGAAGATAAAAATGTGTTTGGACATACGTTTTCAAAACATGTTTTCCAACTTTATTTTGAAAAAACATGTATATAATTCTCAAGTTTTGGGATTTTGGCCCAAAATAAGCAATTGGTGTGATTTTGTATTTGGGGTTTGGGATTTTGCCAAAAAGTGGATAACATTTATAGTCAAACATGAGTTATGAAAATAAATCCCTAATTTATACCGGGCCTAAGTTAGTCATCTAATTTAAGGGAGCTATTCCAACGAAAGAGGGTTCTTAAATTCCTAAAATTCTATTTACTAGGTCAGAAGTTGATTATTATTTCTTTTGAGCTTCTAGATCGTATATGCAAATTTTTTAATAAAAAGTCCTTTTTGACGGAATTGAATTTTAGACCCCACACAACCGGAAGACTTGGAGTAGGTAAGAGGGCTAATTTTTAACTTTATTTTGTTGAGAAAGATGGTCATCTTATTAAAATTTATTTCCTTTTCTTTTAAGTGTTGGGACGAGCTAATGAGACAAGTATTTTGACATAGTGCAATATATCCATGGCTTTGTCAAGCATTTATATACTAATAGATGCTGAATCTTTCACTAGGTTCAGAGAAAGAAATATTTAAATGGTATATTCTAGAGGTATTGATTTTATCTCCTCTAACCAAAACTATTGATTGTATAGACAATGCATCTCAGATGGTCCATTAAAATGCAAGTTGGTTATGTCTCTCATTGCATCTATGCCTGCTAAATTACACTTTTGTGCTTGATTGTTTTATGTTTTATTTGATAATATCTTATTTTCTTAAAATATTTTTCAATTTGTTGTGTGTTATGCAACCTTATAACTGTATATACATTATCTCTACAGAAAGATTGAAATTAAAATATTATTTTTCCTTTGAGGTGATATCTTGGGATCTTAGTTGAATATTACAGTAGAAAAGAGGATGGTTAATCAGTCTTGTAAACATGCATTATAGTTTGGTAGATAATTAATCCATATTATATAAAAATGTTAAGTTCTTGAATTTTTAAGTTTTAAAGTAAGATATATAAAGATTTCAGAAAAAAGGTGCATCCGGCACATGAAATGATTTGCAAGATGTCTTCAAGAAATTTTTATTAAATTTATATTATGGGTTCTCAAATTTTTATTCCTTTTGGGTGTCTGTTACTTTCAGTTAAAATCTATAATTGATTTGATAAACAAGGTGCTAATGACACGCTACGTGAAAAAAAGATTTGTATAACTTGTATGTTTGTTGATTCTAATAAGCAACTAAATCTTTTTACTTAGCTCCATACTTCTTCATTAGTCAAACTTCATAAGAGAATTTTTATCAAGTGTTGAGTAAAAAGCTATATTGCACTTCTCTAAGCTCGCTCCATACTTCTTCATTAGTCAAACTTCATAAGAAGATTTTGATCAAGTGTTGAGTCAAAAGCTGTATTGCACTTCTCTAAGCTATAAGTATAGAAAATTTGTGCATAAATTTTTTCTGTAATTAGATAGTTATGATATGTTGTTGAAGCCTTAGTTGTGAATATATTTCTTAGTTTCATTTATTGCAATTCAATTTGAGCCGAATGAAAATGTTCTAACCATAAAATATTATGGCAAGGACAGTAAATACAAAGTTATAAATGATAGTGATCCTTGTGTGTTGAAAATTTATGGTGAAGTTTATAACTAGGCCTTTTAAATGCTAATGTTGCTATATGACTGCTAGGTAGCCCCATGCCATACAGTTCGAAGCTGAATATTCTAATTTAATGTTGTATGCAAGACTACTAGGAAGTAATAGTAGGTAGATAATTGATCACATAAAATCACATTCATTGACATAAGAGGTGTGTCTAAGAAATTTATGCTCTATTTATTTATTCTTTTGATGAAAATCAGTTTTTGCTCATGTCCTCTATCTTAAGTTACCATGATCCATCGCTGATACTTTGAATGGCTACGCTCAATGCAGTTAAATTTTGGCTACTCAGTGATTGTTATTTGAATCTGCAGGTAATATCATCTAGATTCATTTTCTTCGTTTTGATTTCAAATTCAAATTTTAGGGTTGTTTGACATAAACTTTATATCACTCGTCTAACTACTATGAAAGCTCGAGGGACATCTCTTTCTGAGTTATTGGCTATCGGTTTTACTTTTCTTGGTCATGCAGTAAACTGAGTTCCCCCTGTGGAGATTATATTTAATTGGTATTTTATTTGTGCTTTATCTATAAAGATTCATACGTGACTTCGGTAATATTCCATTTTTGGAATAAATAGAGCCACTTAAGAACAAGTATCAACTTTCAAGTTGCCTCATATATCAGTAAGCTGGTGAATCTCTCTCTCTTGCGCGAGAATACTGCGAGAGGTAGCTAGATTTTGTGAAGTTCCTTTGCTTGATTGTGTCAGCAATGTAGAATATATGGATGAATATCTAGCTTATCCAGAAGGATAAGTAGTGCAAGTCCCTCAAGCTATATGCACATTTCAGTGCTATGCTGGTTATGCTGCTTGGTGCATTTAGAATTTATATTAGTCAATATAGTAAGCTACTAAAAAATATCTAATCATCTCATCCAATGATGAAAGAAACATTCTAGATTTCAATGATAATAAAATCAATTGTATGGCTTTGCAGAGTGCAAAACAAAGATAAAAAATTGCTTTGGTGGCCAGGATAGTAGCAATAGTAGAAATGATAGGAGATCGAGTAATTAAGCGACAAGAAAAGGCAATTTGGTTCTATATACTTATGGAGTGATGCATTCCATCAGCGCCTCATGGTATGTCTTTTAAGCATTGTTATTTTTTTGCTTTTGAAGTAGGAATATGTTGTGTCTTTTTTCTGGAATTTAGCTTCTTTTTTTTTTTAATTTTAAACTTGTAATTTCAACAGAGTGAACTGTCATGCTAAAGAATTTTTTTATATACTGTATAGTATACGCAACCAAATATTATATATTTTGTATTTGTATGATATTTTATATTCAGCTATTCAGTTCTCCTGTTGCAGCTATTATAATTAATTTTTTGCTATAATTAATATTATGCTTGTGTGAAATCTAAATATACTATCACCGCAGAATTGTTTCCCGCGTTGGGCCCGTGCTAGCACGGGCAATTATAATCTAGTTAATAATATATATACTACCAGTCTTCCATTCCTCAGTAAGATCATTGATCAATCAGTCGAATATGTATTACTTGCAAATAGGGAGTATAATTGGTATCGGAAAGTCTCTCTCACCATCAGTTAGATGAAACCTTGTAGGGGATGGTATAAATTAAACATAGATGATGCCTATAATAAGGAAAAAGAGACGGGAGGCATTGGAGGGGTCATAAGAGATGAGAAAGAGGACTGGTTGATTGGTTTCGCCTCAAAGATTGGTGTCAAAAATTTAGTTCAAGAAGAACTCATGGCTCTCTATGAAGAACTTTGTATAGCAAATAACAGGAAGCTCTATCCGTCGGAAATAGAGACTGATGCTACACAGGTAATCACTTTTATTCGAGATGGATACAATGCTTATGATTCTATTATTAATTATTGAAGGATACTTCTGGCACGAATGGGCACTGTGAAATGCATCACCTCTTCAGGTAGGGGAATGAAGTTTCTCACAAATTGGCAAAGCATAGAATGACCAGCCTAGTCTCAAATAAATTAGCATTTTGATTGTACCCACCACCTTTTGTCTTGGTCAGGATGCTGGCAGACAAGTATGGTGAAGTATGTGAAAAAACAATTTCTGTTAAGTGTTGTAAAACTCTAAATGCCTTGGGTAATTCGTATGCCATGTATGGGTTACCATTTAACTCTTTGGTATTCACACTACATTCGTATCCATTAATACTTGTATTGCAAATTAATATTGCATATGCAAGATTCTTCATGTATATGAAGTTGGAAATGAATAGTCAGATGCTTGCCATGTGGGATGGCAGGGATACTTCATTAGTCATCAGTGTTAAAATGAAGTGAGCGTTTTGTACTTTCCTAAGCAGGCTTTGTACTTGGAGTAGGCATGTCATTGTCTCTATATTCTCATTCATCCATTAGCTTTCCATTGGTATGAAAGTTCATATAGTTGAATCGAGTTTCCTTTATGTGTTATATGTTTAATTACATGCATTCTGTCAAACGACTGAAATAAGATTCAGGTATATACACTGTGGTATATATTCCTAGTAGACGAGACGAGGGTCAGTGTTAACGAGAGGCTAGAGGTATGGAGACAGACTCTCGAGTCTAAAGGTTTCAAACTAAGCAGGTCTAAGACAGAATATCTGGAGCTCAAGTTTAGCGTTGAGCCGAGCAAAGTGGAAGGGAACGTGAAGATTGGATCTCAGGCCATAGCCAAGAGGGATAGTTTCAGACACCTTGGATCGGTGATTCAGGGGGACGGAGAGCACTACAAGAAATCACACTTCTTGCGGCGACATGGGTCGCCACAAAAGCCCTATAAGTCGCTGCAGAATACTATTAGTGGCGACTTTTGTATTGCCACAAAGAAAGCCGTAACTGAAGGTCATTTGTAGCGATATATATAGTTGCCACTAAAAGAGCATCTTCTGTGGCGACAAAGTTGCCACAACAGGTTGCTAAAAATTCTACCAAAAAGTGCTCCAAAAGAACAAGTCGCCGCTATATATTTACCTTTAGCAGCGACAATTGTCGCCACACTTTATATTTGTGTTCAGTGGCAAGATTTGTCGCCACTATAAATAATTTATAGTGGCGACTAAAATTGCAACAAAATATTTTATGCACAGTTGCAAGACTATGTAATGTCTTTCAGTAGCGACTAAAGTGGCCAAAAAAAAATTTAACAATGAACGATACATTATTTTCTATAGCGACTGAACTCGCTATTAAATATTAGGTCGACATTTTTTAGTAGCGACTAAAATTGCAACAAAAATTATTTTATGTTCAGTGGCAAAATTATGTCACCACTATAAATATCTTTCAGTAGCAACTAAAGTGGCGACAAATGGTTTAACCATGAGCGACACATTATTTTCTGTAGCAACTGAACCTGATGCAAAAGAAATTAACCTTGCAATTACTAAATTTTTAACAAAACTATATCGCCACAAAAAGTTATTTTCTCAACAATTATAACGACCAAAATTATATACATTTCCATACCCGTAAGAACTAATTCTCTCAAAATTCATATCAACCAATAATGCTTGACATATACCAAAATAATTTCTCCAGAAGAATATTACAAATATTATCGTTACTAAAATGTCAATTACATATATACTACCCGACACTTCATTGTGCATTGTAATTGTAAGCATATAAATATCCCAAAAAAGACAAAATATTAAGTGCCTTGTAACCGCTCCTTTCTCGACATCATGCTTAAACCACTGTTTAAGTGCCTTGTCCCTGCTAGACAAAAGGATATATAAGGAACAAATAAAAAAAACAAAAAGATTATTGTATAGAGGCCTGTTGGAAAAGATAAGTTAGTTTGATACCTTGCGGCCTGTTGAAATCCACCTTATTTGCTTAAGGTGAAGTCTGTTGAACCCCATAACTAATCTTTTATTTTGGTTTAGATAGCAACAACTAATTAAAATGTATACTGTATACTGCTTTCTAATAGAACAAACTTAGTCCTGTAAAATTACGGGGATAAAAAAGGTAATTACCTTTTGGCTAATTTCCTCACTCTCTTACCTGGTGCAAGTAGCAAATTTATACAAAAGATATCTAAGTCCAACTTTTTGTCTTCCTTTATTTCTGCAACTTTCTCTCAAAAATCTCACTGTGTTATCTTGCTACCTCTTGTACATAAACAAGATGTAAATCAAGTTCATACAAATTATCATTAGTCATACTGTGATGAAAAGAAAAGTAAAGAAGTGGAACCCGTGAAATCTTTCACCAGAAAAGAAAAAATTGAATCCAGTTTATCAAACTCTAAACAGACGATAAGTATACTTCCCAATAATGCAATCTTGCTCAAAAGAGAATGACACTATACACTTTGAGAAGTTTTTCCCTTTCTA
The DNA here is from genome assembly GCA_032618575.1 of Nicotiana noctiflora. Lineage (NCBI taxonomy): Eukaryota > Viridiplantae > Streptophyta > Magnoliopsida > Solanales > Solanaceae > Nicotiana > Nicotiana noctiflora. The sequence continues at coordinate 26,733 of JASVEL010007289.1, forward strand.
GTGGAATAAGAATAATACCTACATTTTAAAAACTATTGCATTACCAAATCACCACATAACTTAGCTAGAGAAATTAATCAAATATGGCTCTAGCCGCGACACAAAAACTTTGTTAATGTGATAAACAAAGAAGGCATCCAGATAACTACTATCGTAAAAGAAGGTGCGGTGATTATTTGCAATTGGCTGGAACTACACATCAACTTAGTTCCAAACTTAATTGTAATAGTTAGGAAATTATGCTGGTTTATTATTCTCATGTCCCTACTCCATTCTGGAGAGAAGATAGGAAGCTCTTCGGCTATGCTCTATATTCTAAGGAGAAAGATTCAGCTAATGAACAAAATCACTTTTGATTTTGGTCTAGCTATTCTTCTATTCATCCTTCAACATAGTTTTTATTTAAATATTCTAAAGTTTGAATCAATTTTGATGCTACTCTGATAACACATTAGACTGACTAGGAATTTCAACAGAGACAATGAAGAAGTCAGTTTTTCAACAATCTCCAGCTTATTTACCATATTTGTTCTCCAAACAAATGGGGTACCACAACATCGTACTATTCTGAGGACGAGCCCTAGCTGCTCATCATACTATTCTGAGGACCAGCGCTAGCTGCTCATCGTACTATTCTGCAGGAAAGGGAGGACCACAGGCAGAGCTAAACAACTCAAAACTTATGTTGCACTTCTTTGCCTCTCAATGACAGGAATACCAACTTGTGAGTTACTACTAAAGAATTGTTAAGAAGGAGCGGAGCAAGTACTTGTTATTGTTGCATTCTGATCAAGAAACTAGCAAATTGTTCTTGCATCTTCTCGTCCACTTCTAGAGAGATCCTCTTGTCTGTGTCTGCATTTGCGTGTTCACGCTCCTCTGCCAACTTCCTTTCCAACTCAATTTCCATATTTCTTCGCAACTCAGCAGCCATTTGTTCACGTTCTTCTTGCAACTTCCTATTCATCTCGACTTCCATCTCCTGCCGCACAATATCAATAGCAGAAGACATGATGGCTTCTATGTTTGCCTGCTGAATGTTAATCTTTTCAGGAGGCTTCTTTTCGTATCCTTTTCCACGAACTTAGCATGTTCTCTCACCAACAAAGGAAGATAAAATCTCATCTCTAGTCATGGGATGCTCGATCTCCTCTGATTGTTGCTGAGCGACAACTTCCTGGAGTTGAGCCTACATTTATGCAAAATCATTTAAATCAAAACCAAGTTGTTAGTGACCAGACAGTGAACTTTGCTAACAATAAGGATTTCTTTACTGCCACTGACAAAGAGGAAACCAACAGATGTGCAAGTGCTGCCGATATGATTGTGATATTATTTTTCATATATAAGAGTTAAACAAGCTACTAACAGGTTTTCAACCAAACAGAGAAAAGTTTTTTAGTCTAGCTATATTGCTTGGACAACCATCAGAGAAAAGCTACTAAGCTACTAACAGCTACTAACAGCAATATAGCTACTAACAGCTACTAATAGAGAAAAGCTACTAAAAGCTACTCACTTTTTCATAGAAAAGCCACTAACAGGTTTTAAATAAGCTATATTGTTGATAGGCGAAAGAAAAGCTACTAACAGGTTTTAAACAAGCTATATCATAACATAGAACTACTATTACATCATTAGTTGTTGATAGGCGAAAGAATTTCTTGAGATATAAAAGAGAACACAAACAGACCTGAATCTGCAGATGTGCAAGTGCTGCCGATATGATTGTGATATCATTTTTCATATATAAGAGTTAAACAAGCTACTAACAGGTTTTCAACCAACAGAGAAAAGTTTTTCAGTCAAGCTATATTGCTTGGCTGTCACGACCCCAAATCCGATCGTGATGGTGCCCAGCACACTGCTAGGCCAGCCCGACCAATCAACCACAATTTACGGAGCTATAAGCTCGCATTATCCCATTTAAACATAACAAGTTATAAGACAACAATGATAGATATATCAAAATCGGGAACCAAGTCCCATAGACCGAAGGGTCAAGAGACAAGAGCCTCTAAAGAACATAAGTGTAATATGGTTTACAACAAACTCAGTGCGGAAAGAAAAGACAACATGAAATGAAATGACAGCTAGAAGGGGAGTCAGGTCCTGCGGACGCTGCGGCTACCTCGACTATCCCGCACAATGCCTCTGAGCGGCTACCAGATCAGGTCTGCTAAGAGGTGCCTAGATCTGCACACAAGGTGCAGGGAGTAAAATGAGTACTGCCAGACTCAGTGGTAATAAACAGGGGTAAGACAGCGTAGATAAGAAATCCATAGTAAAGCACAATGTAAAGCTATAACCAATACCCTGTAGCAGTTCAATATCAACACTAGAGAGCCAACAATATCAATAACAAGTATAACAGCTAGCAGATGTAGCTAAATGCAATGCAATGCATGAAATGACTGCTACAGCGCGTAGCCCGATCCAATTTGGGTACACGTGCTCACTGTGGGGGTTTATACTCCAGAGGGGCTTCTACAGCCCAAGCACAATAATACTGCGGCGTGCAGTCCGATCCAACATATATACCGCTGAAGTGCGCAGCTCGATCCACTACCAGTAAGCTAATATGCAAATACAGCCTCGCAGGCTCAAAAGTTGTTTTGAAAACTCTTTTATCATTTTTCAGTTGGAAATAGTAATATCAAAGTTCCAGAGATTGGAAATAACATGATTACAGTAATAGCTACGGACTGGTAGTAAACGAGCATGTCAATATCACAAGACAATGATAACGATCCTCGCGGGATCCAATAACTGGCTCACAGCCCACAAGTATACTCAACCATCCAAGTAGGAGGTTCAACGGCTCAAGAGTAGCCAATATCACAATATAATATCCAACCATCCGAGAAGGATGTTCGACGGCTCAAGAATAGCCACTATCATAATACAATATCAACAGGTCGGACTAAGCCATAGTCCCCAAATCACACCGCACTCACAAGAGAGTACGTGTCTCGCCGCTATACAACGTCACAAAGTGGTGTACCGGGGTTTCGAACCTGCTGGTCATCACCCACATCTATTACTCACCTCAATACAGCTCAACGACTAGTCCGCGATGCCCTTGCCACGAGAATCAAGCTCCGCACGCATAGAATCTGATCAAATACAGTAGAAACACAACAAATTAATCCAATGGAACGACACCCAGTCAAAACAACTCAATTTACATCAAAATTCCCAAAATTGCCAAAACCCGACTTTCGGTACGCTTCTCGAAAAATTACAAAAGTTACATATTCGGAACCCGCGTCTCAATACGAGTCTATAGATATAAAATTTACCAAAATCGGACTCCATTTGCATACTCAAATCAGTGTTTTTCTTCAATTTTAGGCCTGGGGCTAAAACCCACCTTTAATCTTCCATTTTCAGAGAAATAATCAATGATTTCATGATATAATGATGTAATTAAGCCAAAAAACTTACCTCCGACGAATCCCCCGATGAATTCCCAGCAATTTCCCATCAATACCTTCTCTTAGAACTCAAAAATGGAGGTTTTGGGTATGAGGCTCGCGGATACACTGTTCTATTATATTAAAATTTAACTGCCAGGTGACCCCCTGCGATCGCAGCCATAGGCTCACGATCGTGCTGAACAAATCTGGTCGGCTCCCAAAACTACCCTATGAGATCGCAACATGCACCACGCGATCGCACTGCTTCCGATCATATCCCTACGCGATCGCATACGACCTCACGCAATCGCGATGCTTCGACTTCCAGACTTACGCGTTCGCACACTTCACCTCGTGATCACAGAGCTTCAGGTTTTTCCTCCTACCCGATCGCACTCTTGGCATCGTGATCGCGATACATTGCAGCCACACCTTACGCGGTCGCATGGCTATATCAGCGATCGCGGAGAGCAAAATAGCTCTGCAATTTTTGCAGCAGAAAACAGTAGTGCCTTTGGTACAAATTGGTTCGTTTGGACCCCCGAATTTATCCCGAGGCTCCCGGGACCCCAACGAAAACCACAGACATACTCCAAAACACGAAACGAACTTGTTCCAATCATAAAAACACCATCCTAAACATCAAAATCACCAATTACACACGGATTCAAGCCTAAGGTTCTTACAAACATCTGAAAATAACATCCAATCAAAAACCCGACCAAACGACGCCCGAATGACCTGGAAATTTTGCGGACATATCCAAAATCCCATAACGAAGATACAGGAATTGTCGGAATTCCATTCCAACCCCCGGATCAATATCTCACCTACCGTTCGGATTTCGCCAAAATTCAACCTTTGCCAATTCAAGCCTATTTCTACACCGAACCTCCAAATTCAATTTCGATTGTTCCCCTAAGTCACAAATCACATCCCGGATCTAACCAAATCATCAGAATCCGATTTAGAGCCCTCTAACCAAATAGTCAACTCCAGGTTGACTTTCCATATTCAAGTTTCCTTAAAAAAGGCTATATATCTCATTATCAATCCAATTCACTCCTAACTCGCCCGATAGACTCTAACACTAATATAAATGCATAAAACAAATAATTACAATATAACGGGTGGTAATTCCCGTGACGATAGGCCGGGTCGTCACATTCTTCACAACTTAAGCAAACGCTCGTCTTGAGCGAACCCAGAGTTGTACTAGAAGCAACCCAATAGCTGAATGACCTTACCAAGCATATATTCGGGTCGATCACACGTCACCCTATCTCACATAAGTCCGAAAACGCCATATAGTTGAAATCTCACAGACCATCTGAACCATAAACCACATTGCACATTCCGAAATCATATGCTAAATGCTAATCCCATGCCTATACTCAGGATACAGTCGAATCCACTGCAATAACCCATACTCACTACTCCGGGTGGGATCATATGATGTATCAAAAACACAATCATTCGAGACAATAGTCTCTAATCACAACAACTGGCCACAATAACCAATTACTAACAGAAAGAACATTTCCCATTAGCTAAAGTCTTAGTCCAACACCTTCATATACTGCACACGGAAACCGAACACGCGATATATCGAATCCATCTCTCAAGTCACCCATTCATGAATCCATTTCCCTTTTAACTAATACCACAATAGATTTCGGAGCCGAACCTCGATATTACCTTTCTAACCAGCTAAAATCACATACACTCACACTCATTATTGGCTCTAACGATCATTTCGATTATAACACACCGCACTGGTGATATAACACCTCAACACCGACCTAAGCCACGACGAGCACAACACAGGCTCCAAAAAAAATGTTTGAACATACTCAAATCATTACAACTGACACAAACAAAAGAGTTGTAATACAATTCCTCTGTACCATCATAACATAGAACTGAGATCGCGTCTCGCATTATAAAAATAAAGTACCGAAATCCTCCTCGAGAGGTCATAACATCACGTGGCCTTGTCACAATTCATGATTCTATCCAAACACCATTACTCATGAAGCACCTCAAGTTACTAAGCTCAAACGTTCAGCCACACACATATTTAGGTCTGAGCCCAAGCAATCAATCTCACCCACGGTGAAACAATTAATGTATGCTATCAAATCCTAAAAGGACACAATCGATGTGCCATTCACCAAGCGATACTCAATACGGACTTTTCCTCAGAAGTCAGGAAGTATTGTATACTAGGTAACATATAACTAACTCTATTTACGCATTACACTGTTGCAGCGTGCAACCCGCTCCAATGGCATACCCGTGGTGGCGTGCCACCCGATCCAGATACCATACCTGTGGCGGCGTGCCACCCGATCCAAATAACCATACCTATGGCGGCACGCCACCCGATCCATATAAAACCCTCGCCAAAGAAATGCGCCTCGAGTCAACTTGCTCATTATAGTAAAACATATATAGCCTCAAGTTCGGCCACAAGAAATGCATCCGACAAAGTTTCCCAATACCGGAACTGAATCCATGGTAGAAACCTCTACATTACCCACCAGCCGTCCGCTGGTCCTGAGGTACAACTACCCCGCTGGAGCATACTCTGATGCACTCTGCTACGCAATTTGTGCTATTCGATCATAGTCCATATCACATTAGTCTAGCCAACATGACCCATGACAGCCAGTCAGCAATCAAGTATCATAATCTGAATTCGTCATATCAAGTTAAGAGAGAGCCACTAGGGCTTCCGATTTCCAATAATCACTAAACGGTGCCGATACACACAATATACAGCCACTGCATAGGCGGACTATCGAGAACTTCAAGTCTCCAACACATATATGACAGATGAATCACTATGCCTGATTCCCTACTCCACCGTACGAATACATAACACATATCAAGCATCCCTTCATACCACGAAAGCCATTCAGAAATTTCACTATGCCATCAACCAGTTATTACAGTCGATCCAACAAGAGAATACCACCATACCACTAGATATTATTAGTTTACATTACCTTGTCCTTTTGGACCATATACCCTGCCAACTTACTAGAATAGCAGTACCATTTTCCTTAATCACCAGAAAGATCGATTCTTTAAATCACCTGCAGCTGCCCGCGCTGCTAAATTATTTTAATGACTTCCCATATATTATGAACTTATCTCAAAACCTTGAATATGCCATTATCAACTTTGCTCAACATCTTTAGGTCGATGAGACAATCTTTCTTCATTAGTACTGTACTTAGATTACAGAATGCTAAGTCGAGCTTTCCATGCTCTAAAAAGCCTTTGCATAGTGCTAATTACAAACTCCTGAAACCTATGCTCTCGCAACCTGCTGTAAACTTCAAATTTATCCTGACAATAAATTTTACATTATATTCAATAAAAACATTACTTCTCCGTGTTTCATAACTATTTTCTGCCAATTTCCATCTTGGAACGAGATAGTGCTCCTCATGACCCAACCACAGTAATTAACAATATCTCTAGCCCTAGAACCTACTCTCTATCAATGTCATCTGGAATCATAATTATGATTTTGCCACCACATTTAGTTTTTACTTCTAAGATTTTAGATTTGTATTTTCCTCTTTCTCTTTTTTTTATTGCCGGAAGAAACTACAAAGTTAAAGGAAATTATTATTCATTAGTAGCTCCTGAGTAAAAAATAATTTTCACAGAACAACAAAAAACAGATACTAACTTGCACAATTTTCAGCCTCTGGAGAGCAATGCAAAATTTCTGTTACATTTCATGATGATTGTGTTTCTAAAGAAGGTATTCGGAGAGAGTTAGGAGATACTCGTCCGGTCTGTAAAGGTCCTTGACTCGGGTTACTTGGTTGTCCTATCTCTACAGATGCATCAGATACACGTTCGATCTGTATGTGTGGCTGAGACGTCGCTCCAGAATTGCCACGTCCTTGAAAATTTTCACGACCACAGCTCGTACGGCCTCTCCCATGTTTTCCTCGTCCAATTCCTCTCATTTCCTGTAATAAAACATACAAAGAAAATGATTGATTAGAATAGAGAACAACAATTATTTTATGGCAGTATAATTGTTGAATATATAATAGCTCAAATATAGCAGTATTGGTCAATATTTTTATCATTGTTTTAGGGCCAAAAGAAGCAAAATAGTGCAACGATCAGTTCCACTCTCACAAAAAACATATAGAGAACTTCAAAATGAGACATAGACATAAAGCTTCAAGCATCAGAAGAAAATCAAAAAAGAAATATAAAGATTCAAGCTTCACTAATCTTTGGTTCATTGATAGTTCCAAACAAATACATGGGATAGTATAATTAACGGACAAAAATATAGAGAATTTTCAAAATAGGATGTAACATGTATATCATTAGTCTTTTGCTTCTTAGTCTTCAAGAGGATGTATCAGTGTCCTCCCCATCATCATAATCAAATAATTCTTCTTCGCTATCTTCGCTCTCTGATATTTCTACATGATTGTCATTAATGAAATCATCTTCCTCATTATGCACATTGTTTTGAGCTTGCGTACTTGCATGATCGTAATTAATACTTTGTGGTTCAACATTATCCCTATGTAGAGACACCTCAATAATATTTTCTTGGTCATTGGTGCACAAAATATTAAATTCAGCTTCCTCTTGCTGATAAACTTCTTCATTCAGTAATTCTTCATCTTCGATATTTACACAATTATCATCATTATCAGGCATTTTGAAAAGGTCGCGAGGATTTTTCTTCACAACAACAAGCCAATCATTATCGACCATGTCGTCTAAGTAAAAGACTTGTTCTGACTGAGATACCAACACAAATGGCTCATTTGTATTCAACGCACACCGAGTATTCACACTTATGAAGCCATATTTGTCAATCTTATATCCTCTTCCTAAGCAAGCTACATCCCACCAATGATACTTGAATAAGTAAATTTTTCTATTTCCCACATAAGATAACCCATAAATGTCCTCCAATACACCATAATACTCCTTATTAGAGTCTGAATCATCTCCTCTCACAAGAACACCACTATTCTGCGTTTTTCTTCTCAATGCAAGCTCTTTTGTATGGAATCTAAGTCCATTCACCACAAATGTTGAATATCGATATACTAACGGTGAAGGACCGACGGCTAAGCTTATGAGCTCATCATTTGCGCGTCCTTGTGCAGATAGTACAAATATCTACAAAGACGAACAATATTGTTATGACCAATAACATGATGGAATGAATAAACTAATATCAATATTATCATTTGAGTGGAGACCTACACGTGCGCGAAACCAATCAAGAAACCCATTTTTATGAGCTCTCATTGAACTATGGCTTTCAATCTCTCTTGTATATTCCCTACATTATAAGTTAGCCAAGATAAATCTAATTTAAATTATCTCAATGTGAAACTATCCTGAAGTTAATAAGAGACTTACTCCATGAAATGTGAAACCTCTTCATAATTTTGAAGCACATGCATACATGCTTGTTTAAACTCATCATGAGATAGTGTAATGCCTTCTGTGGCACCTTTTGTTTCCCCACTTTTTTTAAAGATATACATCTCATCAATTGACACAGATCCATCGCCATTCCTAGTTGGTTTATTGAACTTTGTTGACATATTCTTCAACTATCGTGAGCAAAATGTGAGGCTTTCCTCTGCCAAATAACCTTCTGCAATTGAACCTTCTGGACAATTTTTATTGCGAACATATGACTTAAGTGTTCGTATATACCTATATAAAATGACTTATTAATGTAATGTGTGTCATTCTTACTCTATAGCATCGAAATTATTAAACAATAATTTACCTCTCAATAAGATACATATTCTGATATTGAGCTGGTCCACCAAGCTTTGCCTCCCTTGGCAAGTGAATTGGAAAATGCACCATGACATCAAAGAAAGCCGGAGGGAAAACAAGATGAAGTTTGGTCAAAATAACAGGAATTTCTGCCTCTAGGATATCAAGATCTTCAATCATCAAGAACTTAGAGTATATATTCATGAAAAACTTTCCTAAGGCTATAATTAGATCACACACTTCCTTGGGTAGCAAACCACGTATAGCTACTGGAAAAATGTCTTGCAACAAAACATGATGATCATGACATTTCAATCCATGTATCTTTTTCTCCTGTACATTGACACACCTTGAAACATTTGAGGAAAATGCATCAGGAACCTTCAGATTAGCTAAGAAATTTCATACCTTCAGCTTCTCTTCCATGGACAATGCATATCATGCAGCCGGTAACAAAATATTGTTCCCATCCTCAATAGGATGCAACCTTTGTTTGATTCCAAGATCCATCAAGTCATATCTACTTTTCAATGTGTCTTTTGTCTTTCCAACCATATTCATGACAGTTGATATAATATTATCGGACACATTTCTTTCGATGTGCATCACATCAAGGTTATGGCGTAACATAAGACTCTTCCGATAAGGCAATAGGAAAAAGATACTTTTCTTCTTGCAATTATATGCATTGCTATGAACATCACGCTTTCTCTTTTGTCCTTTACCAAAACTCACATTACCCAAAGCTTGTAATTGCACAAGTGCTTCATCCCTTGTTAAAGGGTTAGGTGCAACTCCCACTTCAACTTTCTCATCAAATAACGTCCTACTTCTCCGCCATGGATGGTCCATGAGAAGGAAGCGACGATGACCCATATAACACAACTTACTCCGCAAGGAAGTTGATTGTGTATCTTTATGGCAACAAGGGCATGTAAGTTTTCCTTTGGTTGACCATCCTGAAAGATTTTCATACGCAGGAAAGTCATTGATCGTCAACATTATATCCACACGCATTAGATTATTAGATTTTGAGTGTGCATCATAAGTCTCCACCCCGTCCCATAATTATTTCAACTCTTCAATCATTGGTTGTAAATATACATCGATATCGTTGTCTGGACACTTGGGGCCTGGAATAAGAAGTGTCATCATGAAATATGGAATTTTTCATGCAATCCCATGGTGGCAAGTTATATGTAGCTAGTACGAATGGCAAAATGCTATGATTAGAACTCATGTTCCCATAAAGTTGGAACCTGTCACTCGCCAAACCTAATCGAACATTTATTAACTCGGCTGAAAAAGGTGGGATGTTGTGCATCAAAGGATTTCCATGTTATTGAGTCAGATGGATGTCGCAAGACACCATCATCAACATTTCCTTCCTTGTGCCACCTTATCTTTTTAGCAGTTTCTCTTGCCATGTACAATCTTTGAAGCCTTGCTTTGATTGGAAAATGCCGCAAGATTTTATGAGCTACTTTCTTGCCTCCGTGTTCTTCAGACTTCCATCTGGACTTACCACACTTAGGACATGATTGGACATCGGCATAATCATGCCAATATAAAATACAATCATTGCGACATGCTTCTATTTTGGTGTACCCCAAGCCAAGGTCACAAAGAACTTTCTTTGCTTCATAGAAAGAATTAGGCACAAATGACCCCTCGGGAAGAACTTCTTTAAAAAAGCTCAATAATGCATCCATCAATTTGTTGCTCCAATGGTTAATCACTTCAAGTGAAGTAGTTTGACAACAAAAGACAACTTCGAGACTTGTTTACAACCAGGATAAAGTTTTGTCTCAGCATCTTCTAACAATTTGTAAAACTTTGTTGCATGTACATTTGGCTCTTCATTGTCCTCTGAATTATTATTATTATCCTCCACATTCGTATATCCACAAGCATCGTGAATCATTTCAGTAATATTATCCTCTTCAATACTATCATCTTCCATTTCACCACTAACTACAGTATTAGAAGTTTCAACTCTAACTAGTACACTTCTCCATGCAAATCCCACACTTTATAAGAATCCCAGAAACCCTTCTTCAATAAATCTCCTCTTACACCAACCCTTAGCTTGAACAGAGAATTTCTACACCATTTACAAGGACACCGAATCATAGTGTTCACAGTTGGTTGACTGAATGCCCAATTAAGAAAGTTGTCTCCTCCATCTTTATACCTTTGGTCGACTCTATTCCTAATATTCAACCAAATTTTATCCATCAAACCTATATCAAAAAATAAATAAATGAATTACCTAATTAGAAGTGGAAGGATTATAATAATCAAAATATCTATAATAACTAACTACCAAGGAAATCAAATGGTGATGCAGAATTGAGAAAAGGTTAACATTGGTACAACCAAGTGCAATCCAGGTTCACAAATGATATCACTTCTGTAAAATTCTCTATGTCAAAATAACTAGATCAAAACGTCCAAGTTTGGCCATGAGAAAATACATTAATCCAATACTTTGTAAGTACTACTCAGTAGAACTTGGTGAAATACATGAAGCTAACATATTAGTTTTTCAGATTATAGGCCAACACTTTTCAATTTGAAGCTAAGATATAAGAGTTTGATTGAATATCCCCCTTTAGGATTTTTACACGTGTGGAAACTTGTATATAGTAGGCATCTTTTCTTGAAAAGTGAATATGAAATGGCAGTAATAAATAACACAATTAACATTCAGAGTAAATTCGAAAATGAAAATAAGAATCATAACGTTCTGAAAAGAAACTAGGTTTATATACTACGCACCAACTTGCTCTAATACAAGAGTTATATTTAAAAATAGAAAACAATCCACTCCTCTTGGCTCCTGATTAGTAGACTGTTACACAACTATATTGCCACTTCACCTTCCCTATTCTGTGATAAACTCAAGAATAGACTCAACTACCAAATCACTAAGAAAGCTATAGAATCACAATTTAACATAAAAAGAGTAACTTCCATGTGTAAATTCGTCCAACTTATATTCAAACAACTTCTATGTTTCGTGCGTAGGTCCATCTTTTCATACTCGACTTCATGCCGATGCTACTATGGTACAGCCCATGGTAATGCTATTGTAGTGAAGAAGATCCACATCTAGCAATTAGTATATTTGCAGGTAGGAAATTTATATATCTTTCATGTCTCAGAGTATCGGCACAGCCTACTTTTAACAGTGTAACCTACCTACAAAGACCTCAAGCAAGTTCTTTACTGTTATACGATATAAGCCACAAAATACAAGGAAAGAAGAATTCAAGAAAGCATCTTCATTCATCTGTAGAGCTAAAGTATTTAATTTGTTGCCCTCATGTTTCTCCTATTCTAGAAGAAGGCACAACACAATGCAAATAAACAACAAATTATGCAAATAAATAGCAGAATACACCCAAAACTATACAATAACAGGTACCATCTAAAATAGAAACGAAAAACCAATAAGACTAAGGTATAGAATATGAGATTATCCAAATCGGGTCAAAATTCTTAAAACCCAAATCACCACAATACAGGCCTCAAACTCAAACCATAGTGTGATAAAATAGGCCGTAAAACTAACTTCGAGTTATGAGGTAAATTGAAATATAGTAAAAGTGGAGCTTGAAAGTAGCGGGAGAGAACCCAATTTCTTGTCTCAAAGCTTTCTGGGACTATAAATTTGTCAAATTTATGCGGAAAAAAAAATAACCACATAAGAACAAAGAAAGAATGAAATATCAAAACATAAAATCACAGTAACAACACCAAAGGGTCTTTCAAGAAGAAACTTTCACTTACCCAGGAAAATATATAGATGAGAGTTCGGCCAAGACTTAGAATCAGCAAATAACAACACTTAGATGACACAATCTGCACGAATTCATATAAATATCCAAATGGGTCAAAGAAATTTGAGGTGAAATATGAGAATACAAATGTAAAAATATTAAAATAATAATTATTGCTAGCTGCATGTTAAAAAATTTTCCTTCTAGAATCATTATAAAGAACCTCAAATAAAAAAGTTTCCCTTAATATTTGTTGTATTTGAAAATCCTAAGAAAACACGACATGCTTTCGTATAACCCAAAAAAAATGAAAGTATTTAGGGATTTTAACACATACATGATTAGAGCTTTTGGGTCAGTAACTGGAAGCAGAGAAACGAGCATCTATATGAGATTCACAAATTCTTCCTTCGTAGTTGAGAGTCACAAATTCTTCCTTGCTAGTTGAGAAATGGAGCATCTATATGAGATTCACATCTTATGATTTTAGGGATTTTGAGAAGAGTAGGGGAAAGTAGTGAGTTTTAGAAGAAAGAGGCAAGAGGAATACTAAAATTGAGAAATGAAGGGGAAAGCTGTTCGGTCTTCTCTATTTATGCGCCTCCTTTTTTATTTTTTCTTTTTTTTAATTAAAATAACTAAGTATAGAGGCGACCCTGTCGCTCCAAAACACTATTTAGCAGCGACTATACTAAAGTCGCCACTAAATCTGTGGAGCCAAAATTTTACTTTCGCGGGAATGAAATATTTCAGCCTGTAGTTACACATTCAGAGGCGACCTAACAAAAGTTGCAACTAAATATTGTAATTTTGTAGCTACATTTAAAGTCGCCGCTAAAACTATATCTTTTGGTGCAACCCAATGGGTCACCACAATATGTCGCCACAATAAATCTGGTTTCTTGTAGTGAGAGATAGACAGGGATGTCACTCACCGTATAGAGGTGGGGTGGTCGAAGTGGAGGCTTGCATCAGGAGTCTTATGTGATAAGAAAGTGCCACAGAAACTCAAGAGGAAGTTTTATAGAGCTGTGGTTAGACTTGCCATGCTGTATGGGACGAAGTGTTGGCCGGTGAAGAAATCCCATGTTCTGAGGATGAAGGTTGCGGAGATGAGGATGCTTAGGTGGATGTGTGGGATCACCAGGTTAGATAAGATTAGGAATGAAGTTATTCGGGAGAAGGTGGGGGTGGCCCCAGTGGGTGAGAAGATGCGAAAGGCGAGGCTCCGGTAGTTCGGGCATGTGCGGAGGAGAATCCCCGATGCCCCGGTGAGGAGTTGTGAGCGGCTAGCGATGGTCGGTGTGAGGAGAGACAGAGGGAGGCCTAAGAGATACTAGGGAGAGGTAATTAGACAGGACATGGCTAGTATGCGGATTTCTAAGGACATGACCCTTAATAGGAAAGTCTTGAGGTCTAGTATCAGGGTTGTAAGATAGAGGCTTCTAGATTTTTCGTACTCCTTTCCCGGGGTTGGGTGAGGTGTGGTAGGGCTATCCATAGATGATTCATGTATTGGTTTGTGTCCTCTTATGGTAGTCATTCTGGTAGTTACTGTTTTGATATTATTGCATGCCAGTTTATTTATGGCACTTATGACTCTTATGTTTAGATAATTATTTATGCGATTTATGCTGGAGTAACTAATGTTGTTTGTGTTTTTGTTTTTGTTTGCCTTTCTCTTCCCTGCGCCGAGGGTCGATTGAAAACAGCTTATCTGCCCTTTCGGGTAGAGGTAAGACCTGTCTACATATTACCCTCCTCAGACCCCACTTTGTGGGAATATACTGCGTTGTTGTTGTTGTTATTTTTGTTGTATATACACTGTGGTTTCTCTCAAGGGTGGATCTATGTAGGGACTTGGGGGTGGTACGCCACCGGGTCGCTAGAGTAAAATCGTATATGTGCGCTAGTATTTTCCTCAAATATTGAACATATATAACAAATGGCACTCCAAGGTACAAAATGATTGCAGGTGCCACGGTTAAGCACTGATACTCCACATAAAATGCACAGGATCAAGATTTTGTGGTTGTTCTAGCTGTTTTGCTGTCATCTTTTTTTCTTTATGATCCTTTTTTAAATTCTTTTAATTTCTTCACCTCTGTTAATTACTCTATTTGTACAATCTCTTTTTATTATTTATTTAAATTTAATATTTTCTTACTTTTCTTTTTCCAGTTCTTCATTTTATTTGAATGTGATTTTAATCATTTCCTCTTTTTATCCATCTAATGTTATTTTAAAAATTAGAGTGATGCACCAAAGACATAATATTAATCGAGTTATATGTAGATCGAAGTGTTTTATTTCCTAATTTAAAATTTTGTTTTTCTTTATATTTTTTATTCATGGTAATCGAATTTGAACCCAGAGAATTAGGCCGAATTGGACAGAACCTATTTGATTTCATGATCACATTTTCATTTATGCATAAAACAATCTTTTAAATTGAACTGAATTAATTCAAATGGACATAACCAAACCAAATTAATCAAAAATGGAAACCAACTGTATGTACATCCAAGTTCAATCTTTTCACTATGGTGGGTTTGAATTAAAAGCAGTGGCACCATAGGCATTCACGAAAATTTTGCGAGCAGTGTCAAAATTTATAGAAGAATAGGAATAATAACATTAATTATCATACTTCTAAACAAGAAATAACTTTGTCTATTAGTTTGAATCTTAATTTTAAAAAAGATCTTGAATTAAATTCTACTTCATCACAATTTTTAACCGCATAGATTCACTCAAATATTAGAAAGAAAAAAAAGACACGCTAGTTGAGGTTCGAACCTCTAACCTCTTAGAGCAAAATCAAGCACAAAACTAATACGCTAAGAGATAAATTATGTCAAGTGATGTCTTTTTTTCCTACTTATCCGCTTCGTAACAGTATTAATATGTTTATTTAGCTAAAGAATTCTAAGAAGCGGTATCGCGTGACACCGCTTTGATAAATGTGCACTTGCCCCTGAATGGCTTCCGTAACCATCAAATCGTGGATTCGCCTCTGGTTCCTCTCTTTGTTATGGTAAAATAAAGCCTTCATGATGACTTCGTGTTGATTTTCTAATTGTTATCCTTATCTCTTTTAGTATTTTTATTTATTATTTCTAATTTTCTCATAATTTTGAATCTCATCATGATGCAGAGTAACAGGGTGACTTACTTTTCCCTTCTACTTATTCCATCAGTTTTGATGTGCAAACTTTAGTTGATAATGAATTTATATGTCTAATAGCACTGAAGAGTGAAGACCACTAAGGTGATTGAAATTTTCAAGTTATGAAAACCTATACAAGTAGCTATACCATATGGTATTACTGGCATAATATTTGACAATGTGAAATTTGAGTCCGACATAATTTATACTTATAGTGAAATTAAATATTAGATTAAATCCGAAGATATTTTCTTAAATTATGATTGCTCTTTAAGATAATGGAGCATAGCAAAATGATTTATAAAATACAAATAAGTTACTTCATGTTTCAGAGGTTTACTCTTTTCTTATTTTATTGTTGTTCCATTATTTCCACTCCAGCCAGTCATATTTTGTAAATGAGTTTTTGCAAGTCTGAAAATTAATTTTCGCTTCTCCCAGTTACATCTAAAACTAAAAGTTTAGTTTTTTGAGATAGATGCAAATAGTTTCTATTTTGTCTTTTGTTTTTCAGGTCAAGGATGAAGTAAAAAGCTACTATATCAGTTATAAACTTCTCTAAGATAAGAATGTTGAACTAATTATGTCAAACTGAAGCCAGTAAGTCATTAATTTGAGTGAGAATAGCAAAACGATCTGCTTTAGCCGACTTTGACCGAGAATAGAAGCAGAGGCAAAGCAATTTCTTAATAAGTTATTTATCTGATTAAGATTATGGTGTTTAGGCGGTGTTGTGGAAGTCAAATGTATATAGTGTGAATGAGTCACAACTATTATACTAAAAATTATGGCAGCCACCAAATAATAAATAAGACAATAATAAAAGAAACACCAGAATTTACGAGGTTCAGCTAATTTTGCCTACTCCTCGGACACAATCAATATTTTATTTCATTCCAAAATATAAGTGAAATAATACTAAAGAGAGAAGATACAAATGCCTTAAAAAGATAAGAAGGCAAATAAGAGGTGTATATAAATACTAAACATTAGGCCTCATTTTATAGGGAAATATTCCCTACCACTTTCTTAAACCACCGATGTGGGATAAGAAGTTTTGACATATTTAACAAATCTCCACCTTGGCAAAATTCCACATCTTCAATTTTCTCTCAGTAACAAGTTTTGTTTGTGTCTTCATCTTCAATCTTCAGTGTTCAACAATCTTGATCAAATTCAAACAATGTTGAAACTTGACCGCTGTCACCACTTTTGTCAGCATATCAGCAGGATTCTCCGTAGTATGAATTTTCTTCACTGTGACTCCACCTTCTTCTGTGATTTCTCGTACGAAAAGATACCGAACATCAATGTGCTTCGTCCTTGCATGATAAATTTGGTTCTTCGCTAATTGAATAGCACTTTGACTGTCACAAAAAATTGTGATACCTTTTTGTTCAACGCCAAGCTCCTTTAGCAATCCTTGAAGCCATATTGCCTCCTTCAAAGCCTCTGTAATAGCCATGTACTCCGCCTCTGTTGTAGACAAAGCAACTGTTGACTGCAAAGTAGACTTCCAACTAACCTGGTGCCTTTGCAAAAGTAAACACATAACCAGTAGTTGATCTTCGTTTGTCGAGATCACCCGCAAAATCCGAGTCATAATATCCAACTACAGACTGATTGTCTTCCTGCTCAAAAATTAACCCGACATCTACAGTATTATGAATATACCGTAGAATCCACTTCACAGCTTGCCAATGCTCCTTTCCTGGATTATACATATATCTGCTAATAACTCCAACAACTTGTGAAATATCAGGTCTCGTACAGACCATTGCAAACATTAAGCTACCAACAGCATTTGCGTATGGTACCTTGGACATATACTCTTGTTCAGCTTCATCCAATGGTGACATAGTAGTACTTAGCTTAAAATGGGCAGCAAGTGGAGTACTTACTGGCTTAGTCTTGTCATCTATGACAAAACGTTGTATTACTCTCTTCAAATATTCTTTTTGAGATAAACAGAGTTACTTTGAACGTCTATCTCTTATTATCTCCATGCCAAGAATTTTCTTCGCCTCACCCAGATCCTTCATCTCGAACTCCTTCTTCAATTGAATCTTCAACTTATCAATTTCTTCCGAATTCTTGGAAGCTATCAACATATCATCAACATATAGGAGAAGATATATAAAGGAAACATCTTTACGCTTGCGTAAATACACACAATGATCGTATTTGCTTCTTTTGTACCCCTGCTGCAACATAAACTTGTCAAATCGCTTGTACCATTGTCTAGAAGATTGTTTCAATCCGTACAATAATTTTTAAGTTTGCGCACCAAATTTTCCTTTCCAGCAACTTTGAATCATTCTGGCTGAGTCATGTAGATTTTCTCCTCAAGTTTCCATGTAAAAATGCAGTTTTTAATTTCGTCTGAACTAGTTCCAAATCCAACTGTGCTACCAAAGCCAACATAATTTCAATGGAAGAATGTTTTACAACTGGAGAAAACACTTCATTGTAATCAATTCCCTCCTTTTGAGCATATCCTTTGGCCACCAGCCTTGCTTTGTAGCGAACATCTACTTGGTTAGGAAATCCTTCCTTCTTTGCAAATACCCATTTGCAACCAATTGCTTTCTTCCCCTTCGGGAGATTGGCAAATCTCCATGTATGATTCTGATGAAGGAACTGTATTTTATCATTCATGGCAATCCTCCATTTATCTTCTTCTGAACATTGGACTGCGTCTTTATAAGTGGTAGGAACATTATCAGCTACAATTGCGGTTGCACAAGCAACTATCTCTATGAGACGAATAGGTTTCGTTATTTTCCTTTTGGCCTGCTGGTTGCTATTGATTCAAGTTGTTGTTAAGATTCCTGAGTTGGAATCTCCTCTACTGGTTCTCCTTCCAGAGGATAATCTTCATTTGTTTCCTCATCTGCTTCTTGTGTAGGAAAAATAAATTTTCCCTCAAACTCCACCTGCTTAGAAGCACCATCATCTTGTTTGGTATCTTCATTTGTTACCTTGTTTACCATAGCAGATTCATCGAAGGTAACATCCCTGCTGAATATTACTTTCATTGTCATAGGATTCCATAAACAATATCCTTTGACACCAGAAGTAATCCCCATAGAAATAGCCTTCTTTGCCCTTGGATCCAATTTTGACTTTGTCACATTATAATATGTAGTTGAGCCAAACACGTGCAAAAAGTCGTAATCCACAGCAAGCTTTTCATACCATTTTTCAAATGGTGTCTTGCCATCAATAGCAGCAGATGGTAAGCGATTAATGAGTTGGCATGCATATGTAATTGCCTCATCCCAAAATTATTTGCCCAAGCCAGCATTGGACAACATACACCGTACCTTCTCCAGCAAGGTCCGATTCATGCGTTCTGCCACTCCATTCTGTTGTGGTGTATGTCTGACAGTGAAGTGTCGGACGATGCCATCATTTTCACAGACCTTATTGAAATGATCATTTTTGTATTCACCTCCATTGTCTGTGCGAATACACTTGATCCTTCTGCCCGTTTGATTCTCTACCATCGTCTTCCATTTGAGAAAAATTCCCAGCACTTCATCTTTGCTCTTCATTGTATACACCCATACTCTTCAGGAAAAATCATCAACAAAAGTTACAAAATAGTGCTTCCCACCCAATGAAGGTGTTTTGGAAGGACCCCAAACATCAGAGTGTACATAATCCAAAATGGCTTTAGTATTATGGATTGCTGTACCAAATTTAACCCTTGTCTGTTTCCCTTTGACACAATGCTCGCAAAACTCCAAATTGCAAGCCTTTACCCCTTTCAACAATTCTTGATCTGATAGAGTTTTCAAGGATTTTCCTCCAGCATGTCCCAAGCACATGTGCCATAGCCTGGTTGCTTTTGCCTCTTTGTTGTCACTGGACATCATTGTTGTTGTCCCAATAACTGTCCTACCGAGATAACGGTACATGTTATTGTTCTTCCGATTGGCCTTCATTACCACTAGTGCACCGGAGCATACCCTCATCACTCCATTTTATGCAATAATTTTGAACCCTTTTGATTCCAGGGCTCTCACAGAGATGAGATTTTTCTTCAAACCCGGTACATATCGAAGATCAATTAATGTTCTAATCATTCCATCATGGTTTCTTAATCATATTGAACCAATTTCAAATGAGGTAAGAGGGCTGCTATACGCTATTTGGACGACTCCATATTCTCCTTCTTGAAAGTCCACAAACCAATCCATGTTGGGACACATATGATA
Source organism: Nicotiana noctiflora (assembly GCA_032618575.1). Lineage (NCBI taxonomy): Eukaryota > Viridiplantae > Streptophyta > Magnoliopsida > Solanales > Solanaceae > Nicotiana > Nicotiana noctiflora. The sequence continues at coordinate 47,128 of JASVEL010007289.1, forward strand.
GCTACAAGCCGAGTCCATCAACCACATGTCTGATGACGTTGACGGCTCTGTTGTAACTAATGAGAAATTCGAATCAGCACAATTAGCTACATTTGAATCCATAATTGCCTTTCCATTGTTATGTTTGGCCTTATTATTCCACTTCGGACAGTCTTTCTTCTAGTGCCCTTTTTCTCGACAAAAGGCATATTCATCTTTGCTGGGTTTAGATCTTGACTTAGATATTCTTTTCCTTGTCCTCATTTGATTTTGAGGACGACCCCTCACGAATAGTGCTTCTCCTTCTCCGCCCTTCTGTTTTTCTCGCTTTCTTTGTTCATAGCTATACAAAGCCGAACAAACTTCTCTGAGAGAAACTTCGTCATTTCCATGGAGTAGAGTAGTTTCAAGGTGCTCGTACTCATCAGGAAGTGACGCCAACAATATCAAGGCCAAGTCACCATCATCATAAGTTGTATCCATATTTTGCAACTCCGTGACCAACTTATTGAAACTGGTGATATGTTCATTCATCGTGGTACCAGGAACATAGGTGAAGTGAAACAATATCTTCTTCATGTACAATTTATTTTGACTATTTTTATTCAAAAAATTATCCTCCGGTGCTTTCCATAATTTACTTGCATAAGTTTTTTTGTGTATGAATATTTCTGCTCTCTAGCAAGAAAGGATCGAATGGTACGGTACCGCAAGCAACACGGTTGATAATTCTCCTACCTTCTTCTCTAATACCATCTGGTCTCTTTTCTTCAATAGCAAGATCTAGCCCTTGTTGAAAAAGGACATCTAGAACCTCGCCTTGCCACATCCCAAAATGTCCGGACCCGTAAAAAATTGCTACCGCAAATTTCGCATTTGACACAATTCTTGTCATAAGCGAAGATGCCAATGATGACGTATTGCTTGCACTTGATGTAGATTCTTCTTGTTTATTGTCTCCCATCTTTGACACAAATATTATTTAATAGTTGACGACACAAATCAAGATTATTTCCTTTCTAATGTGGAAGATCAGACTAAGCTGCAACCACACAGCATACTAAGACAGAACCTTGACTCAGTTACCAAGATAAATCTTTTCTGATGTGGAAGATCAAACTACGCTGCAACCACAGAGCATACCAAGATAATACATTGGCTCTGATACCAATTGTTGCGGAAGCCAAATGTATATAATGTGAATGAGTCACAACTACTACACCAAAAATTATGGCAGCCACCAAATAATAAATAAGACAATAAAGCAATAATAAAAGGAATACCAGAATTTACGAGGTTCGGCTAATTTTGCCTACTTCTCGGATACAACTAATATTTTATTCCACTCCAAAATACAAGTGAAATAATACTAAAGAGAGAAGATACAAATGCCTTAAGAAGATAAGAAGGCAAATGAAAGGTGTGTATAAATCCTAAATATTAGGCCTCATTTTATAGGAAAATATTCCCTACCACTTAAACCACCGATGTGGGATAAAAAGTTTTGACATATTCAACAAGCAGGACTTCTTCACCTATTAATACTAGCTCTCCGATGTTTACTTTGATTTCAGTTCAAGACTTACAATTAAGATTGCTGCATATCTATCAAAATCCCTAAACTTGTATTAGCCTTCACATCATGCTGGATAGAAGGAGTTCAAAATGTTACATTTAGGGATTAGTAATGATAAACAACCAACAATAATCATTTTTTCACGAATTGATGATATAGTAAAGTATGGAGTTAATCGGAGTAAATATACCTATTATATGCAAATATACACAACTTTTTTTTTTTATTTTGTCTCTTATACCTCGATAAAATTTATTATAACTTTATATCTTAATCTCTCTCTACCATTTTTCTCACTACTGTTATCATCTTACTGCTCATTTGTTCTTATCACTACAAGAAATTGGATAATTAGTGGCAATATTTAGCAGCAACCCTATAAGTTGCTACAATATGTGTATTATCAGCAGCGACTTTAAAAGTCGCCACAATTTAAATATATTTAGCAGCGACTATTTATGGATCGCCTCTAAAGTGGCAAAAATTTACACTCCCGCTGAAACTAAAATTTTGGCTCTATATTTATTGTGGCGACCCCTTTGAAGTCGCCGCTAAATATGAATTACAGTGACTAAGTCACTCCTATTCGCTTTTAAAATAACAAAAGAAAACAATCAATAGATAAAACATTAAAATCGGCCAGGAGACAGAAGTAGCAAACTTCCATCTCTCTCATCTCGAACACATCGACTCGATGTGAAGAACAGAGAAACACCCAAAATCGGTCCTTTATAGCAAGAAATAGCAAACTGAAACCCAAAATCGTTCCTCTCTAGTTGGAAATCTGTCCAGATAATAAAAATCCCAAATCGAAATCCCTCAAAAATCTCACCCAAATCAAAATCCCTCAAATTAGAATGTGAATTCGATTGGGTGTTTATGATACTTGTCAGAAACTTCATTTTGAAGTTAAATCTCAAGATTTGAAGCCGGTTTGACGCGAGTTTTGGTTTGAATTTGTGAATCGAGTGTGCGAAGAAGAAGACCACTAGGGTCTTTCGATTCAAAGCTTCTTCAACTTCAAGTATTCAAGAACTTGTACACTGCTGCGGAAGTCGGCAAAGGGTATAGAAGTGAAATTTTAACAACTCAGGTATGTTAAAATCCCTAATCTTTTAGACTCGGCATTTAGAACTGTACAACTCCTAGTTCAGTTTGTACCCCATAGTGTGCTTCTTCCTTGTCGTGTTTGATATTTAAAGGAATAGTATGAAACTACGAATCTGATTGAATATTGTTAATTCCCTAAAGACTTGATAGTGATAAAGTTTATGTGGCCAGCTAGTATGATTTCATGGCATGCTGTATCATTCTGCTGATTTCGTCGTGTATTGTTCTGTAGTCAAATGGAAGTGTTTTAAGTTGGGTTCATGTTTGCTGTGAAATGGATCTGTCTTTGTTTATTTGCTGTTCTCCTTTGCCGGTCAAGATTATTATCATTGAAAACACAATTTTGGTTCTTCCAGGTCTCTTCTTGGTATGGGATTATTTTCACTCTTAGCAATTAGATTAACCGATTCTTGGTATGAGAAGGGACTGTAGGATGATTGAATTCCTTTGATTAGTTCTTCGGCGCACTGGGGGTCTTTGTGGTTTAGCATGAGCCTCATTGTAGAATTCACTGCTTAACTATAGATTAACGAAAATATGAAATGGGTTTGCTGTCTATTAGTACTGTGAAAGACATGCGTTCTACGAAAAGGTTCATTTATACAACATCTTAAGTGTATATTTCAAGTGACCCTTTTCCCTTTTGTTTGTCAGTAGCTACTGCTCTGCATGTTGCCTGGAATTCACCTCTCATGTGCAGTATTGCATGTAGCTTAAAGCTGTTTAAAAAAGAAAGGTTCTACAATATTGTTATGTGGTAGTGTAGAAATTCTTTTGGATTATTATCATCCTTCCAGTTTTAATTTGGTAATCATTTATTTATTTTTGAAAATAGATATGATGGATAAAAGTTGGTTGAATATAAGGAATAGAGTCGACCAAAGGTATAGAGATGGAGTAGACAACTTTCTTAATTGGGCATTCAGTCAACCAACTGTGAACACTATGATTCGGTGTCCTTGTAAAGGGTGTATGAATACCGCGTTCAAGCTAAAGGTTGGTGTAAGAGGAGATTTATTGAGGAAGGGTTTCTGGAATTCTTATAAAGTGTGGGACTTGCATGGAGAAGTGTTAGTTAGAGTTGAGACTTCTAATACTGCAGTTAGTGATGAAGTAGAAGATGATAGCATTGAAGAGGATAATATTACTGAAATGATTCATGATGCTTGTGGATACACGAATATGGAGGATAATAATAGTAATAATTTAGCGGACAATGAAGAGCACAAGTAAATGAGCAAATGCATAACTTTTATATAATATTAAATTACTCTATTAGTAGAAATGATAGAGATAAGTATATTCTTATTCTCACATAAGTCTTATTATTCTATCATCTGTTTATGGATCTTACAAAATACGTAAGTTGATAAAGTCTATTTCAAGATATTAATCAGAGACAAAATAGTCTTATGACACCCCGAAAGATTTTATTGATGTACATATCATGCATCGCATTCATTTACATTGATCCATGACCAGATATTTGATGATGATGATGATGATGGGGAGGACACCGATACATCCTATTGAAGACTAAGAAGCAAAAGACTAATGATATAGAGGGTTACATCGTGTTTTGAAAAATCTCTGTATTTTTGTCCATATTCTACTAACAGTGAAATTAGTTCTTGGTGCTTGACGCTTTGTGTCTATATCTTATTTTTGGAAGTTCTCTGTATGTTTGTCCTTATTAGACTTAACAATGAAATTAGTTTGTAATGCTTGTAGCTTTATGTCTACATCTTATTATTTTGAAAAGTTCTCTGTATTTTTGTCCATATTAGACTAAATGTGAAATTAGTTTCTTGGTGCTTGAAGCTTTAATTTCATAACAGAATCAATGGTGATGTAAAATTAGTGCTTTACTCCAGCATTTCATCAATTAATTGATTTTAATACTCATTTTCTTTTAATATGATGTTGCAGGAAATGAAAGGAACTGGACGAGGAAAAAGTGGGAGAGGCGGGACAAGCTGTGGTCGTGGAAGTTTTCAAGGACGTGGAAATTTTGGAGCGACATCTCAGCCACGCATACAGAATGGACGAGTATCCGATGCATCTATAGAGATAGAAGAACCATGTAACCCGAGTCAAGGACCTTTACAGACCGGACGAGTATCTAGTAACTCTCTCACAAGACCTTCTTTAGAAACACAATCATCACGAAATGAACCAGAATCTGTTCATCGCTCTCCAGAGGCTGGCAATTGTGCAAGTTAGTCTTCTGTTTTTTATGAAATTATTATTAAGAACGTGAACAAATGGCTGCTCAGTTGCAAAGAAATATGGAACTTGAGTTGCAAAGGAAGTTGGCAGAGGAGCGCGAACACTCAAGTGTAGAAGTAGACAAGAGGATCCATCTGGAAGTCGACAAGAGGATGCAGGAACAATTTGCTAGTTTGATGAACAAAATGCTACAACAGGTACTTGCTCCGCTGCTTCTTAACAATTCTTCTTCCTTCTCGGCATTTCTTCTTCTTTCATTCGAGATATTTCTTCTGTCACTTGCTCCCTATCTTCTTGTCAACTTCTCCTTCTTTAACTTTCATCCTCTTGATAATAGACTATTGGAGTGTTTTTTGTTTGAAAGGATGTGATCATGGATCCTTCCACTGGTGGGTGGCAGTATTTTGTTGATGTGCTGTTGTGGCTTGGTTTATTACTTAATATTTGATATTTCGCTAACAGAGTATAAGTATAAGATGTATGTGTTTTGGATTTTGAAGTTGTGTACTTTTAGGCATCATGCGCACTGTTTCTTCCTTGTTCTTTTGGATTCTTGTTTGTTTAAATGGTATGTATAGAATAGGCATCATGCGCACTGTTAGGATTTATGTATTGAAGTTTCCACCGCGTCAACATTTATATGGCGGCAAGTTTATGTTTGATCTTCTTTGAATTTCTCGGGGGTTTTGATCCGAATTGATCCGCTTCTTTTACGACTGTATAGATCTGCATTGTGATTTAATGCTTCATTCACTTTATGTTTTCTGGATGAAAATGTGTCTGATTATAGTTGATCTGTTAATAATCAGCTGCTGTTACTAGCCTTTTATACCTTTTTTCTTTCTGATAACCGTGTATCGTTGATGCAATGTGCAAATCAGTTAGAATTCAGCATTGAACACTTTTTAGTATTGGAATTAGATATACCTGAATAGAGCGGCATGAACTGTGTAGATTCATATGAACTGGCACCATAGGCACATCGACTGTAAATGAGTTGAAACAAGCAATCTGTAGAAAATTTGGATATGCTCACTAAATTTTGTAAATAATGAAATATGGAGATCTGTTGTCACTGTTTTGAGAAGAATCGACATAATAGCTTTTCACGTAAAAAAGTTCCTACTATAAAGGAATTCAACATAATGGATTCGGTGGTTCATATAGCTTAGGCGAACTGATATGGGATTGAGGCACAATTGAGTGATTGATGAGTTGAAAAGCTACTCATCTAACTTATTGAAGATTTGAGTGAAACAGACCTGATTTGATTCTTGAAAAGAGCGCACGACAGTGTTGATGAAGCCAATCACTTCGTCGCTGCGAAGTGAAAGGTTATTGGTTCATAGCCATGCGCTTCATCTTTAAACTTAATTAGTAGACCCCCTTTAAACTAAATCAAAAGGAACAGAATCTTTTGACAAGAAGTGTCTTAATTAAATTCTAGCGGATGACTTAGACTAATACAAGAACTAGACATTAAAAAATTCAGGTGTTCATTCTTAATGTAGCATAACTGGAAAAAGTAGGATTTTTTTGTTTAAGTATCACTACTTTTACATACTAGCTGAGGACCAGAATGGTGATAAAATGTAACCATCATGGAGTCAGTAAAGGATATTTTGTGAAAGAATTAACGACCTGGAAAAGAAGGATTTAAGTTATAATTACATCTTCTTGATCAATTGGTAGTAGAAAACTAGATCAGAATGTTTGTTTTACTTACAGTTGTCCACATATATAGCAACCTTAAAGCTATTAAACCTTTGGCATAATCTAGGAATCAGCTGAGACCCTTTTGTTATCCTTGAAGTTTTTAATTCTATGCATGTTTTTTTATATAAAAAATATCATTATGTTCCTTATATATATTGTTCTTTTAGCAGGGACAAGGCACTTAAACAATGGTACATTCAAGGATGGTGTCGACCAAGGAGCAATTAGAAGACACTTAATATTTTATCTTTTTTGGGATATGTGTATGCGTACAATTATATTACGGTGCATATATAATGAAGTGTAATTTTGTATTATGAATAGACCTTTTTAGTAATGAAAATATTTATAATATTCAGTTTGAGATATTCTTTTGGTAATTTTAAATATTATTGGTTGCTTTTAATATTGGTGTTCAATTTATGTATATATATAGTCATTAAATTTAGAGAATTTGGTTCTTACAGGAAAATATATAATTTTGTCATTATATAGTTTTGAGAAGATAGGTTTTAGTGGCGACTATAATTTTGACGTAAAAAGTATGGTAAATTTGCCAATCTTCTTTTGCAGCGACTTTAGTCGCTACCGAAAGATATTGAGTATTTCATGGTTTATTATATTTGTTGCGACATGTGTCGCTACTAATAGCTGTTCTTTTTTAGTAGCGGCCCTTAACTTGCCACTAAAAATCGTTTTGGTAGCGACGACTGTCGCCACTAATGATTAATAGCAGTGGCGACCAACTTAATTTTCAGTTCTTGTGGAGCCATTTTGTAGCGAGGTTTCTAACCTTTTGTGGCAACTGTGTCGCCGGAAAATGTACAGTGTAGCGGCGACATTCTTTGTCGCCACAAAAACATTTCAGCCACGCTTTGGGTTGTAGCAACATAAAAGTCGCCTCTGATAACTTTTAGCAGCGACTTTCAGTGATTTTGTAGCGAGCTTAGTCGCCGCAATAAGGCTAATTTCTTGTAGTGTATGTAGGGTGTGTTTGGTACGAAGGAAAATGTTTTCCATGGAAAATGTTTTCCTAGAAAATGTTTTCATGGAAAATGAGTGATTTATCACTTATTTTCTCTTGTTTGGTTAGTAAGTGGAAAACATTTTCCGGAAAATATTTTCTATGTTTGGTTAGAGAGTAAAAATATTTTTTTTGCAACTCTCTTACCCCTCCCCCTCCCACCTCCCCCACCCCTCCCTTCCCGAAGTCTCTAAAAATTGACACAATCTAAATGAACTAATGTGATGCTTTACTTTTTAACGCAAAAATCGCGTATTTCCGAATCGGTAAATTTATAATTTCTAAACTCGTAAACTTTCGAACTCATAATTTTGGAACTTGTAAAATATTGAGTCTTTAAATGATAAATAATAAAATTAAAAACTGAAAAATATATTTTAAACTTTTGTCGGGGGGTGGGGGTGGGGGAGGGGGTAGGGGGTGGGGTGGGTGGTGCAGAAAAATAAAAAAAATAGAAATTTAAAATTATAGAAAAAAAATTAAGGTAAAAGAAATTTTTTTTTGTGGGGTGGGGTGGAGGGGTAGTAGGGTGGATGGTAACGGAAAAACTGAAATTTTTCTAAAAAAAACTGTTTTTTGGAGAGGGGGTGATGTGTGTTGGTGAGGGTGAGAATGATTGAGAAGGAGTTTTGGAAAATATTTTCCTTTAAGGAAAACATTTTCCTCCAATTGGAGGAAAATGAATTGATAAGGAAAATATTTTCCAAAACAAGCTTTGGAAAATGTTTTCCCTTCTTTTGATAAGGAAAACATTTTCCTCCAATTGGAGGAAAATGAATTGATAAGGAAAATATTTTCCAAAACATTTAAGCCAACCAAACATGGGAAAATTGGAAAACATTTTCCAGAAAATGTTTTCCTTCATACCAAACACACTCGTAATATTCAAATTTTCTGTTGCATTACAGGTCAGGGGCGGACCTACGCTTGGGGGCACGAGCACCCGTTGGCCTCGGTAAAAATATTATATATATATTTTATATATATAAGTTAATACAAGAAGGATCCCTATAAATATATTATGCTGCACCCTCAATCACAAAGATTGGGTAGAAGAGTTGGTTTGTGGATTAGTTGGCTTCTTTAATACCCAAGTTCAAATATTAGGTTCAACAATAAAACTAATATTTTTGATTGGGTCTCATTTGGTAATTTCAACGCCCCTACTATAGTGTATTTGATTTAGTTTTATTCAATGGACCCACCCCTTTTACTTTTAGTTAAATCCCTACATGAAAAGTTTCTTCTACAATTATCTCTCTCCACACAAAAAATTTCTTTCTTAATTTTCAAAGCCCATATGCAACCACTAGTTATTAGGGCCGAATTACACAATTAAGCATTTCTTAAGAATTATTTTTAAGAATGGCATCATTCTTTGTTTATTCCATAAATAGCAATTCTTTTTACGGATTAAGCACACAATTAATGCGTAAACATAATGCACAAATCATGAAATTGGATATCCTTATTTTATTTTTTCATACTCTTTCTCCTCTTTTCTAAATTTCATTTAGCATTTAAATCTCTCTCTCTCCTCTTATTAGAGGTGAAAGTAGGAGTCCTAGTGATTTTCTTGATATTGCCACTGTGCATATAATATATACAAGATATGTAATGGTATTAATCCACAAAAAGTGCATATACAATATATATGAGATGTATAGTTTTCAAATATATGATGTGTATATATGTAATAAGATAAGAATGTTGAACTAATTATGTCAAACTGAACATTTTTTCAACCAACAATAATCATTTTTTCACGAATTGATGATATAGTAAAGTATGGAGTTAATCGGAGTAAATATACCTATTATATGCATATATACATTACTTTTTTCTTATTTTGTCTCTTATACCTCAATAAAATTTATGATAACTTCATATCTTAATTTGCTACTCCCTCTGGTCCAAAATAATTGATTTTTGGATTTTTTGGCGTGGTCCAAAATAAGTGATTTCGGATTTCAAGAATGACTTAATGATATTTTTCCTGCATTGTCCTTGGAGTAAATAGTATCGGAATATGTGTTAGGAGTGTTTATGTGAGATAGTAAGGTTAAATTGGTCAATTCTATTGCTAATTAATGCTAAAAGGTCACTTTCTTAATATGTGTGAAAACACCCAAAAAATCACTTATTTTGAACCGGAGGAAGTATCTATCTTCTTTTATGACAGAGTGAAGCGCGGAGAGATTTAATAGTTCATATAAAGATTCAAATTTTCTGTTGCACTACAGGTCACCATAATATAATGGCACAGTCCTCCTTATACGTACATTGAATGTGATACATATGAGTATTTAATAGTATATAAAAACAACGTTTATTAGAAATGAAAAAGATTATACAATAGTAAGGTTGACAATGAAATTAAAAAACTCAAAGTTGATAAGGAGTAGCTCTTAGGTAAAGGTCACCCTTTCTAGCAATAGTTATTCCAGCTAATTCTGTCAAGTCCAACTCATTTGGCTTCATTCCGTTTGGGAGTTCCCAGTCGAAGTTATACAACAGTTGAGCCAATGGCAAGTAAAGATTAGCCAAACCGAATGACATTCCAGGACAAATTCTGCGTCCTCCACCAAAGGGAAGAAATTCAAAATTATTACCAAAAAAATCCACACCGCATTGCTCAAATCTCTCTGGCTTAAAGCTTTCTGCGTCCTCCCAATATTTTGGATCTCTTCCCAATGCCCAAACATTAACCATCACTTTGGTCTTAGCTGGAATTGTGTAGCCGTTTATATCTGTATCTTCCCTGCATTCTCTAGGGACCAAAAGTGGAGATGGCGGATGTAGTCTCAAAGTTTCTTTAATAACTAACTTTAAGTATTTCAGTTCCTCCGCATCATTTTCATCAAATGTTACTTTGTTTTTAAAGGCTTCTCTCACTTCTGCCTGAGCTTTGTTGAATACACTTGGATTCTTCATCATTTCAGCCATAGCCCATACAGTTGTTGTTGATGATGTTTCTGTTCCGGCAGCAAACATGTCCTGCAAATTAATAATGGTCAAGTTAATTACAAATATTAAAAAAATTCTTTTTCTTGGTAAAAATTATAAATATTAATTATATCTAGCTATGGCAATGGATATGGCCTATGGGAGAGTAAGGAAAAAGCATATGATTACTACTTACAACAATAACAGCTTTGATTTTGTCGTTGGTGATGGGAAATTGAAGAGTTGTATCATTCATAAGTCGTAGTAGGACATCAATTAAATCTTCACCTCCTAATGCTCCATTAGTTTTCCCAATCGCAAGATTTTTCTTGTGCTCGTTGATGACATCCTCAACAATGGCATCTACCTTAAGGTGGGCATTCAGCAGTTTATGTTTCATTCCACTGAGAACATGAAGAAACTTGTATGAAGGGAAGATATCGGCCAAATCAAAGCCTTCTGCTAACCCTATTACTTCTCTAATCTTTTTGGCAAATACGTCTTGCCCCTTGAGTACTTGCCCAAATGCAGATCTACACGTCATGGAGCTCGCGAACCAAATGATCCTTTGTGTAAAATTAACTAGCTCACCTGAACAACAATCTGACCGGATAGTGTCAATGAGACGAACAACTTCATCACGTCTAATCGAGCTGAACGACCGAACATTCTTTGCATTCAGAAGTTCCATGACACATATTTTACGCATTTGTCTCCAGTGATCGCCGTAAGGGCTAAAGGCGATATCAGACTGCTTATAACAGATAATGTCCATGGCCAAAATTTTTGGCCTAGATGCAAAAACTACATCATGAGTTTTTAGTACTTCTTTTGCCATCTCCCTAGAAGTAACAACAACTGCAGAAATTTCACCAAACTGAAGGTGCATAATAGGTCCATATTTTTTGGCTAAATCCCTAAGGATATGGTGTGGTTCTCCACCAAGCATATGAAGCATACTTCCTAGTATTGGTAATTTCCATGGACCAGGTGGCAATTTGGTTTGGCTATTGGAGTTCTTAAATTTCCTTAACAAAAACAGGAAAGATAGAAATAGGAATATGGAAACCAAGCTGAAGAATTCCATTTTGGGAGATAAATGGAGGGTTATTTGGTTCGATGATATAATTCAAGTCTACTTGTGTGTGGTCTTTTATAGGCTTTTGTTATGTTATGTCCAGATTATAATTCAGTACTATTTCTCCGCAACATATGTTTGTCAACATCTGGTCAAAGCAGACATTGTTTACTTAACTGTTCATCTTTTTTTCAGAGTCAAAACAATTCAGCTGACTCCAAGAACCACGATGATGTAATTAAACAAATAAATTATTGTGAGGCCAAAATAAGAATATTTTTGTCACTATGCGGGGGAAATTCTCTAATAATCTACAAAGTAGTGGTGGCAAAATGGATTAAAAAATTAATTATTCATTAATATAATTCACCAAAAATGGGATGGGCAACTAAATGTAAAAAAATAAGTGAAATATGAATAAAATTCATATTATCACTTAAAAATGAATAATTAATAGGTTTAACTTTTACAAAAGTCATCAATTTTTAAGAATTCATAGATAATATAAATTACTATATTACCCGCCGATTAAATCATTTTCTATCCGTATCAAAATATATATGGGTTATATAACCTGTTTTGACCCGTCCATATATTCGCCTCACCCCGCCCGTTTGCTACCCTGTTCGAAAACATGGCCAAGAAAGAATCTTAACCAGGGCGGCTACACATTTGTCGTTTATAATAGAGTAGTTACTAGGACAGTATACATATTATTTTTGAGACTTATGATGTCCCACAACTCAAATGTTTTATGTACGTTAAAAGAAATAGTACTTCTAGTATATTGGATCAATTGAGACGCCAAGGAAGAAATCAGAAGGCTGATGATGATTTAGTACCTTAAAATCAATTATATAGTCAAGTAAGGCAACTGAAATGAAGAAATTTAGTACCTTAAAATCAATTAAATTTTGGTTTTTTATATATATAAACTTCTAAATTATGAGAATTTAAAATAAAATAAAAATTTACTTATAAATCCATTCCTTATTTAAAACGTGCAACGTAATGATAACTTTTTTCTTATATGTATTAGATAAAGTGTATATAAATGTGTTAGAAATCTACTATCATTATTAGTCTATTCCAAAAAGATTGACATACTTGTAAAATTTAAAATAATTCAATTTGAACTCTTCTTTTTACTTATTTTACCCTTTAACCAAAAAAATGTAATGACCCCACAAAGCTTTTAAGACCACTAGTTTCAAAAGTCTTCTTTATTTTCTTAAATTATGTATAGACTTAAATTACCTCCTCTATTTAAATCGAAACATAGGAAGAATATAATTTTTAGATCTAATTTTAAAAAATTTAGATCAAAATTACACTACCAGAAAATAGACCTATGGCAACAGTATTGTAGCAACGGTTACACAAGCGTTGCAATAAAATATGTATGGCAACGGTTACAACCGTCGCATAATCCTCTCAGACCTATTAAGATAGGTAGTAAAATAAACCGTTGCATTAGGGAAAAAACCGTGGCTATAGACTTACGTACTGCAACGGATTAAGAAACCGTTGCAATAGACTGTCTCTGGCAACGGTTCCTGAAAAAATAGTGCTAGTGGGACCGTATGTATTACTTTCCCTCCCTGTTTTCCCTCTCCCGGCCCTAAATATTTCGCGCCTAGTTTTTCGGAAAGCAGAGACAAGAAAAACAAAAAGCAACCGAGAAAAGCTCTAAAAGAAAAACAAAAAGTTTTAACACATATACAAAAAGCAAAAACCCTAAATTTGTTACAAGCCCTAAAAGATTGACTTGATGTCCACACTCAAGCAACCACAGAGAAAAGCTTACGGAGAAAAGATTTTGTTGAAAATTCCTTCGACTGGTTTATTCGGCTATCTGGAAGTGGGAAGGTTCGTTTGTCACTTTCTATTTCAGTACATGAACTTAGATGAAATGTTTTCCTATTTAGGGTGATTCGATTTCAGTAAAGACATATGGATATGAATGCTAAAATCTGGTATATTCAAGATTTCTTTTTCCTATTTAGGGTGATTCGATGTATGAAGACTTTTGTCTAGGATTAAGTTAATAATAATGTTAAAGTCCATCTCTGTTACTTCAAATTGTCCCGGTTTGTTCCAAAAATGGGATAATTAGCGACTCGACATCAGAATTCGATATACATCTTCTATTTGAATGATATCTTAGAACAGTCGCTGGTTTGCAATAGGTGAGCATGTTTTTTTTTTGGTAACTGGAAGGTAAAACATGGATTAGGTATGATTTTGACTGATGCTATGGCATTTGTTTCCGACTAATTTTGATATGTAACTGTAGTTACATGAAAATCCAATACAGATGTTACTTTCGTATATTGGAGATTTGGTTAAGAGTTGAACTCAAGGTTTTGTCGATGGCCTTAGCCATTGTGATTTTCATTCGTACATTGGATATTTTGATTATATTTCCGTAGAAAGAACATGTCGACTTTGCGAATACAGTGATTTTGCAATGAATTTATCTGAAATCGGAAGAGTTGACTGGTACGTCTATCTGGACAGATTTTAAGATAGTCTCTACATGCTGTAAAAAGTTTCTATTTTCATCTGTAATGCATGAAATAGTAGCATATTAAAGGCATATACTGAAAAAACTCAATGGAATAGTGATATTTCCCTTTTATCATTTGCAGATGTGACAGAGCCGTTGTTAGTCGAGGTTGATCAGATTTATCATCTTGCAAGCCCTGCTTCTCCAATATTCTACAAGTACAATCCTGTTAAGGTATGTCTGATTTTTAAACTTGCTTAGTAACTTTTTAAACATATCAACTTCAATTGACATGCATCGACTTTTTGCCGGCCTTCCTAAACATGTTTTTAATTTCATTTAGGATAATTCTCTCTAATTAGTTTATAAATCGTTGTGGTTTGTGATTACGACTTTAGACTTTTGTTGATTTCTTTGTTTTGTTGTCGTTTCATTGCCGATTAGTGTATCTTTTGGCTTCAAGCGTTAGTGTGTTGTTAATTGTTTATGAGAAGTACAAACATGAGCCACGAAAAGTTGTTTAGCAATTTGCAGAAAGCTTTTTTTGTCGTTTGCATTTATTGTTGTATTTGCTATAAAATTTTGGTTTTCATATCTGTTTAGAATGACAAAGGTATCTTGAAAATCTGTGTTACTAGTGGTGTGGAAATATTTGGCCTGGAAATCTAAGCTACAACTTTCTCTAACCTCTGGATCTCTTCAAATTATCTTCTGTCAACCTCATGTGGAAATATTCCTCTGTTGATTTCTGATTATGTTAGCATATTTCAATGAAAAGTTTAAGTGTGAGTTGGTTTCAGTGATGAATTTAGCACTTATTTGATGAAATCTACTTACTGAAATGATCGAATTAATATGGAAGATGATATAACCAGGAATCTACTTGCATCTCTTTCTTTTTGTGCAATAGAGAAAGCTTTAGATTAAGTGATATAATTATGTATCTCCAGTAATTCGTGGAATTTGTTATTTGGATCTTAATTTTTTTGATTCGCATTTGTGACCTATAGGGGATTTAATATTCAATGGATAATGGAGATAAAAGTTGGATGGGTCTCCGAAGATCCACGGATGAGTATATTCGAGGCGTGAATGATTTTCTTGATAGGGCATTTGAACGGGCTTCCCAAGGCAATGAAATATTATGTCCTTGCAAAAAATGTGCTAATTGTTATTGGCATATTAGAAATGTAGTAGAGGACCACTTGGTTGGTTATGGATTTATTCAAGGATACACCAAATGGATTTTCCACGGGGAAAAGATTTCCTCGAGAAATAATCCACATCCAAGCAATTGCGATGAATCTTCCAACATGCACGATGATATTGATGGACTACTTCATGACACTTTTAGAAATGTTGAGGGTGACACGAGCCATGAAGAAGGCGTGCGAAAGGGACCATCTGAAGATGCAAAGAAATTTTTTAAATTAGTGGAGGAAGGAAAACAAGAGTTATATTCGGGGTGTGAGAATTTTTCTAAACTGAGTTTCACCATTCGATTGTACTTAATCAAATGCATTCATGGATTGAGTAATGTTGCTTTTTCGGACTTGTTAGAGTTGTTAAAAGAGGCATTTCCATTTGCTAAGCTACCCGAGTCTTTTTACAAGGCAAAAAATATGATAAAAGATTTGGGTCTTCATTATGAAAACATACATGCGTGCCCTAAGGATTGCATGCTTTTTTGGAATGAAAATGAGAAGAATGATAATTGCTCTGTATGTGGAACTTCTAGATGGAAGAATGTTGTTGATGGCGTGACTAATGCAAGCTCCAAAATCCCTGCAAAGGTTTTAAGGTACTTTCCCTTAAAGCCTAGGCTTCAGAGGATATTCATGTGCTCTGAAACAGCTGCAGCTATGAGATGGCATGCTACTGAACGACCCAATGATGGGAATTTAAGACATCCCGCTGATGGGGAAGCGTGGAAGAATTTTGATTTCTTGCACAAGGATTTCTCTCGGGATCCTCGTAATGTTAGATTGGGTCTTTCAAGTGATGGTTTTAATCCGTTTCGAACCATGAGCATTTCCCATAGCACATGGCCTGTTATGCTAATGAACTATAATTTATCGCCATGGATTTGCATGAAGCCGGAGTATATAATGTTGTCAATGATCATTCCAGGTCCTTCTTCACCAGGAAATGATATAGATGTGTACTTACAACCACTGATTGCTGAATTGAAGGAACTATGGGATACAGGGGTAGAAACATATGATGCTAAATCTGACCAAACGTTTCAAATGTGTGCAGCCTTGTTGTGGACAATTAGTGATTTTCCAGCACTAGCAATGCTTTCCGGATGGAGCACCAAGGGGAGACTCGCATGCCCGACTTGTAACTATGGAACATGCTCTCAGTATCTCAAACATAGTCGTAAGATGTGTTACTTGGGTCATCGGGCATTTTTGCCTCCTGATCATCAATTTCGAAGAGATAAGAAATCATTTGATGGTAAAGAGGATCATAGAATAGCACCTACTCCCTTGTCAGGTGTAGATGTGTCAGAAGAATTGCGTGAATTTAATCATGTCTTTGGAAAGGGTCAAAAGAAACGGCGTCGGGGTAATGAAGGTCCATGGAAGAAAAAATCAATCTTTTTTGAATTGCCGTATTGGGAACATAACAAATTGAGACACAATCTTGATGTAATGCACATCGAGAAGAACATATGTGATAGTTTACTTGGTACTTTATTGGATATGCCTGGAAAGTCAAAAGATCATGTAAACTCTCGCTATGACTTGGAAGAGATGGGGATACGAAAAGAGCTTCAACCATTAAAAGATAAGGATAATAAGAAAGTTTATTTGGCTAAAGCTTGTTTCTCCATGCAACCAGAAGAGAAAAAGTTGTTTTGCACTGTTTTAAAAAATGTGAAATTACCAAAAGGGTGTGGGTCGAATATATCACGACGTGTGGAAGTGGAGGAAATGAAAGTATCAGGGTACAAGAGTCATGATGCTCATTTTATCATGCATTACTTGCTCCAGGTTGCAGTTAGAAAAGCGTTGCCCAAGAATGTTTCTTTGGTCTTGATTAGGTTGGGGAACTTCTTTAGAGCCATATGTAGCAAGGTTATAAGGAGAAGAGATCTTGAAAAAATGCAATCTGAAATCAATGAAATTGAGTGCTACCTTGAAAAGATATTTCCTCCAACTTTTTTTGACATAATGGAACATTTGCCTATCCATTTAGTAGATGAAATTAAGCTTGGGGGTCCGGCTCATTTGCGTTGGATGTATCCTATTGAGAGAAATCTGTGTAAGTATAAGGCATTTGTTCGTAACCGATATCATCCAGAAGCGTCAATAGCGGAGGGATTTTTGGCCGAAGAGTGCTTGACCTTTTGTTCGAGATACCTACATGATGAGGTGAAAACAAGATTTAGCAGGTATCAAACAGAAGATGATGAATGGGTTGAAACAGAGGGAGATGATGTGTCACCTATATTCCCTAAGACAGGCTATCCAATCGGACGTGAGAAGAAAACCAAAGGCAATGCATTTACCATGGATTTACAATTATGTATTGAAGCACATCGATATGTTCTGTTCAATACCAGAGATGAACAAATGGAGATGTTTATCCAGTAAGATAATTATCATTTTTATTATAAACTTTATTAATTTACTTATATGATATGATAATTTATACTTTATTAATAAAGGCTAATATATGAATCTAAAATATTCATGTTTGCAGGGAACATAAGAGTTTAATAGATAATAATACAAGATCAAATGCATGGATTAGAGCACGAAATCATAGTCAGCAATTCGACAACTGGTTCAAAGAGAAAGTTAAAATTGTTGAAGTGCCAAATCATTTACGATGGCTAGCTAAAGGGCCTAATATAGTTGCAAAAAGATATACTGGATATTTCATCAATGGATGCCGATTTCATACGATGGAACGAGATAGCCGAGTCAAGACTCAAAATAATGGAGTGACTCTGTCAGCAAAAACTGATAGTTTTGCTAGTGCTAGAGATTCAAACCCTATTGATGGAGAGGTTATCTATTATGGATCTATTCAGGATATCATTGAGATTGATTATTGGGGTTGTTTTAGTGTTATATTGTTTAGATGTGATTGGTTCCATAATGAAATAGATGAATATGGCTTAACTCGGGTATACTTCAACAGATTATGTAGTGTCGATGACCCCTTTGTATTGGCATCTCAAGTGCATCAAGTTTTTTATGTGGAGGATCCAACAGAGAATGATGTTTATTACCCAAGAAACAGAGTCCCTATTGACTTGTATGATTTGGAGGAAGAGAATTGTGATAATAATGCAGACACATTTTGGAGGGAGCTTGATGATGATATTGGTTCATCGGTTAGATTACCTGATGTTGATGTCATATGGTCGAGAGCAGATGTTCCTAGTGATGTTATTGATATGCCATCTCATGCAGAGCTTTTACAAGATACAAATATAGAAACATCGGAAGAAGATGATGATATTGATGATACTGATTGGGATTGGATGGATGCTGATGATTGAAGAGTATTTTCTGAACTTTTTTTGAATATGCAAATATGAAAACTTCAGAAGAGTTCTCTTTTGCATTTTCTTCTATTCTTCTTTGTACCATCACTTTGAAAGAAAATGGAAAAGAATGTTATTTCATATTGCTTCTTTGATTGTTCTATAGTTTTATTTGAATGTAATTTTCTTTGCCTGTTGTGCACCATAACTCTGTTATGCATAACAGTCTGGTTGTTTCTTGATCACCTGTGTTTGTGGAAGGTTGTTGCTCCACTGTTTCTAGATGCAGTAGAGTATAGTTTTCAGGTAAAACATGAATTAATAACATATTGTTTCTAGTGCTGACTGCAGTCTTTTTTCTTTTAGCTGGGGGTGGGGGATTACACAACATAGAGGATAAGTTCTAATACTTACTGCACATGAAGCTATCAGAAGAAAGCCTGAAAGTGCACTATGCAGTCTAGTAGTTCCTGAAAAGTTCTCTCCTGAACTCGGCACTGTTGCAGGATATCCACAGATTTTCTCTCCTGAACAAGCCTTGGACTAGTGTTACAAGTAGTGTAGGATCAGTATTTTCTTTAGGTTTGTGGGTTGTGCGAGGGGCTCCAAGTTTCGCAGTTGAACTTTGCGAAGTTCAAAACTTTTACTTGCAACTCTATTGAATCAATTCTGGAATCTTGATGAAGCTTTACTTTTTGCTGAAGTTAGAAGTACTCTTGGATATTTGACTGATGATTAGATCCCAAGGATGTTATTTCTCCCATATCAACGTTCTGATAGTTCTAGTTTGGACTTTGTTTCCTTCTGGTGGAAGATGAGCTTATGAAGTTCTGTTTCTGGGTGCTGCTTTTGTTTCTAAGGTTTGGCTAGTTGAGAATTTTTAATTAGCAGACTGATGGTAAGTTGGAAATATACACGAACTTGCTTATAGTGCTCTGCCATCACACATTGATCCTGCAACTTGGGGCTGCTCACTCTTTTAGTAAGAAATCTGTGGATCTGCTCACTCTTTGTCTTGCCCTTCTCCTTTCCCCTTCCTTTCCTGCATTATAATTGTTCTTCTGTACCTATTAACACCTATCAGAATGGTTCCAATGCTGGAATTTATCTACAAGGGATCATACATGACCTTTGAAGGAGTAAACTGGATTGCTCTTGAAACCTTCATAGTGGTTTCCCATGTTTATTCCACTCTAGTCATGCTGCTATCCATATCTAAAGGCCAGTCCTTGCACCAAATCTATGGATAAGCACTTGTATCATTCAATGGAACAGCTCCTGCCTCAGCTCTTGGCATTACATTAAGCTATTAGATCATCTAAGATAGAAGTCTAAGAAAAACCAGTTACAGCTTTAGACAAAATCTGATTATCATAGGCTTGCACAACTGGATTCACCACATTAAAAATCCTTGCTAATGTTGTCTTAGCAGGAACATCGCGTAGGTTTTGCATTTCAGGTGTTTAAATTTTTTGGTAGATAGGAACAATGTTTAGATTGCTTTCTTATATACTGATTTTGGCTCTAACTGTTTTATGTTTTATTCTTTTGACAGATTTTGATAGTCATGAGACGGGACGAAGGTTTGAAACAAAAGAAAAAAACAAAAAACTCGACATGTATTACTGCTGGAACACTTGCCTCTTTGGCATACCAAAAAAAGTTATCGCTGACCAGAAAAACAAAGGTTCCAGCTAGCGGTATACGATCAAGTGAAGAGCGTGAGCATCTTCAAAATTTAGCTGAAGACAATCAGATACTAACTGAAATAGCCACCCCTGCAGCAGAAATATTAGAGGAGCAAATTCAATTGAATTCAACTGTTGATGTACAAGAACAATCTGAACAACAAGGCAAGAATTTGCATACAAATACTAGCATTCTTTTTCAATTATAAAATTGAATTATATGTAATTTTGTGATTATCTATGGTTGTATTATTGTAGGGTCTTCTACTCAAAAAAGGAAAAGAGGTAAAACAAAGATGTTAAATGTACATGGGAGGCATGACCGAAAATTGATCGTAGTAAATGAGCAAAATCAACCTGTTGGTCCTAGTAAAGATGTTGTGGCGGAATTGGGCAGTTTCCTTGGCACATTGGCAAGGAATGCGAATCTTTGCCCTCTTGATATATATGATTGGAGGAAAATGGACACAAAAGATGATTTGTGGGCATATACCAAGGTTTGAAGTTTCTAATTCAATTTTTGTTTGAATATATTCAATACTTTTTTACTAACTCCTTAAAAAATTTTATAGGAAAAATATGATATCCTTGACACTGCAAAAAAATGGGTTTTGGAGGGAATTCAAGCTGCTTGGAGAAGACACAAGAGTAATTTAAAAAGAAAGCACTTTGAAGCCTACGAGAATGATGAAATTCGAATGCAAAATAGGCCTGAATATATTCCAACATCTCAATTTAAGGATCTCCTCAAATATTGGAACTCAGAAAAAGTCCATGTAAGTTTAATTACTTGTAGTGACTAAAACTTATAACTTACAAACAATGGTATATTTGCATTTATAACTTACAACTAGTACATATTATCCGCTTTATCATCCTCGTCTTCTTTTTTCTTTCTCTCTAGCTATTGTCTTTTGCTTCTTTAGCATTCAATTCTTCATTTTCTCATCAACAACCGTAGAGATTGTTCAATTCTTCATTAATCCTACTCTCCTCTACAGTTGCTAAACTTGAATTGTTTAATAGGTTAATCTTGTTGGTTAAATGAAAGAGAGGATTTAATAAGTAGTTTCACTAATTATGTACTTGTACAAGTTTGATGATTTAGCATTTTGAGTACCTGTGAGCTCGTTTGAGGTATAACTTAACTGAACACTTCTTTCTCTGGTCTTGTTGACTCTTTTATGTGCAGAAAATGTCAGAGATCAATACCGAGAATCGAAAAAAAATGAAGAATCCACATACTGTTGGCAAAACAAGCTTTGCTGTAGTCCGTAATGATTTGGTGTGTGCTCTTATTTATCAGTAAATATGATCATGTTGTCATTTCTAAGAATATTTTTGACACCCAATCTTATATAATGTATCTAGGAAAAAGAGAAGAACACTTCCGAACCTTTATCTCTTCGAGAATTCTTTGTGACTACAAGAGCAAGAAAACCTGGAAGGTCATACAAGGAATCTGATGAAGATACAACTACTAAAATTGTGCGAACTCTATCTTATTGTTTTTTTATTGAAATTATTATTTGTTCGTACTGGCTTTTAGTTACTAGAATTTTCATTTTAAAAATTTGTATTATAGGCTGAAATGGAAAAAATTGAAACACAACAAAGTGAAGATGGTAGCACTTTTGTTAATGCATTTGCAGCCGTTATGGGACCTGAACATTCGGGACGACTTAGATTGTATGGACGAGGGGTTACAAGCACTTCTTTGAAAGGAAAAATGGGACATTTTGAATCCTATTCAAATGCTACAAATGATCTAGTGCAACAAATGGAAGAAAGGATGACAAGAATGTTCGAGGAACAGAAGTTACAATTTGAGAAACAGAAGGAACAATATGAGGAACAAAAGAGAATGATGCGACAAGAAATTCTAGGAGATATCTTTGTACAACTTCAGCGTTCAGGATTGCAAATCGATCCTAATATTATAGCAAACTTGTGTGCTCGTTCACCAGGAGAAGCTTCATCCACACAACAAGTAGCTATTCAACCAATCAACAGGCCATCTTTTGGTAGCAACAATCAAGGTTCGATTTTCTGGCATTCTTGGACGTCTGTATAACCCGATGACCTGATTGTATGCTTAGACATAATTAGACATGCTATCAATGGTTCAGTCCAGCCAGCAAATTTGCTACTGGCAATGATATAGGAGAGCTGGTTGGATTCTGTTTTACCAGTTTCTTTCTTCAGTTGACATGCCTTACATGTGGAACATGCATCCTTGGTTATAGACCATTCCTTGGTCGTTTGAATGCTATTTCTTGAATTATTTGTCAACACTGCCGAGGGTCGTTTGGAATGCTATTTCAAGCTGGAGAGTGGAAAACATACAACTCCCAGCTTGGACAAAAGCGTTTGATGTTGTGATGTTCCCAGCCCTTTAGTCATAAGGTCTGCCAGTAACATTTTTGTGGAAATATACTCTGGTGTGATCAATCCCCTTTTTAGATTTTTCCTCACAAAATGACAATCTATCTCTATGTGTTTAGTCCTTTTATAAAATATGGGATTTGCAGCTATTTGCATAGTTGCCTCGCTATCACAGTGCAAACTTACTGGCGTTTGCATTTTTTTTCCTAGTTCCTCTAGTAAACCAACCATCCAGATAATCTCTGTCATTGCAGTTGCCATACTTCTATAGAGAATCTCCCAACTTGATCACATATCCTGTCACAAACTTTCTGGTGTTAGGGCAGGATGCCTAATCTGAGTAACAGAGGCTTGTAAGCATTTATGTCTCTCCCTTTTCCTGAGTTGTATCCCTAGACTGGTGCTCCTTTGATGTATTAGACTGGTTATCATAATCTACTATAGTAAGCTTATGATTCGGCTCCATGGGTGTAGCAACAGGTTTTCATCCACTGAATCATGCATCGACAATTAGTCCATTTTTATTGCAAAAACCTGTAGCTTGAGATAAACCTACAATTGGATTCTGTTTTACCTGTAGCTTGATATAGAAGAGTTGGTTGGATTCTGATATAGGAGAGCTGGTTGCAAAAATTTAAAATAACTATGACTCAAACAGATAAGTGTTATTTCTAGGTTAATCCTATTGCTGCTGACATAATTTAAAATAACATGTAGGATGTAAATGTGATCAAGGATGGAGAAATGATAAGTGTTATTTTTTGTTATCGAGTAACTGTTCAAGCTCATATTGTCAAAGTGCTTATATATTTTTTAGTTCAGTTGTATTATACAGTTTTGCATAATGTGACATCTCACTTTGAAGTCTGAATTTGAGATCTATTGAACATTGTTAGATCTCGGGCATAACTTTGATTCTTAAGAATATGTATAAGGGAATAGCCACTATTTCTCTAGTTAATTTAGTCAATTTTCACTAAGTTTGGTATGTAAATTTGACTATTGGTTCATAATCTGATTCTTTTCTTCTTGTCTCATGCCTTGATATGCATTTACCATAAGTTTGTCATATCCTGTTTGAGTCATAGTTATATTCATGCTCTAATTTCATGGTTTGTTCCTTTCATTATATTCATGTTGTTCTTTTTCCCCCCTTAAGAACTGGACATGGAATTGGTATTATGATTAATCCAAGGTTTTCGGATAATTGAAACATGTGTTAAGTAGGAAATAGTTAGTCTGTTGTAAGATGATAACTTAAATCTATTCTCGATGATCCAAATTATTTGTGTACTAATTTGCTGGATCGAACCCATATGAAAAGTTATTGGATTTGCCATATCAGAACAAAAGTGAATTAATTGTTTTAGCATTGAAACAAAGCAAAGGCAGTTTTATCAATCCGTCAACTCTGCGAGAATAACTTAACAGCTTAAAAGATACGTTCAAGTTCAGAATATAGGAGAGCTGGTTGGATTCTGTTTACCAGTTTCTTTCTTCACTTGACATGCCTTACATGTGGAACGTGCATCCTTGGTTATAGACCATTCCTTTTCTACAGGATCCTCAGTTTTGGACTTTTCAGACCATTATCTGAGATGATGGTCTATTGCTGGGATGCAAATTTTTCTTTCAACTGTGTTGCTGTTTCTCAATGGAGGCAGAGACAGCATTGCAGATAATTAAGTTCCAATGGTTTAGTCCACAAGGGTCGTTTGAATGCTATTTCTTGAATTATATGTCAACACTGCTGAGGGTCGTTTGGAATGCTATTTCTTAGTCGTTATATTGCTCATTACAGTTGTATTACAGTCGTTACAGTGCTATTTCTTAGTCGTTACAGTTGTATTACAGTCGATCCTAATGTTATAGCAAACTTATGCCAGGAGAAGCTTCGTCCGCACAACAAGCAGCTATTCAACCAATCAACAAGCCATCTTTTGGCAGCAACAATCAAGGTTCGATTTCTTTTCGATATTAGTTATAGATTGGTTGTGTGCGCAATCTGTATCACTTAAAAACAGAGAATTGGTCTCTCTTTTCCTCTTTTGTTGTGTGCACCATCTGTTTCTCTCAAACTACTATCCTTTGCTACTTCTAATTAATTGATCTACTAGTGTTTCATTGTGCTACTGAAATTTTAAAACAGATAAGCAAGACGACTATATGCCAATGGCTAAAGCCGAGGTTTTAAACAGAATTCTATTTCTTAGTCGTTACAATGCTCATTACAGTTGTATTACAGTCGTTACGGTGCTATTTCTTATTCATTACAGTGCTATTTCTTAGTCGTTACAGTTACAGTTAAGAATGCTTATGATCTTGGGATCAAAACTGGATGAACCATCGTTCATGTACTGATACAGGTCTTTTCCCTTTCAAGTACTTGTTTTGAATGTGATAATCAGGTGTGCATCCGCCATGTATGTGCTGCTGTATGTTGTTAGGCAGATTTGAATGTTTCCTACACGCCTTTTGTTAGGCATAACGGCAGATTATTAGGCAGAATGGTCCCTGTAACTATTTTTCTTGCCTCTAACTATTTCTTTTTCTTGCCTCTAACATCTTTTTCGTGCCTCTAACTATTTCTGTTCTTGTTGAATTTACAGGTGAACCAAATGATCAAGGGGGAGATGAAAGCAGTGAAGACCTTACCTAAAAGTATTGGTCGAAGAATCTTCAGACAATCTAGGAATGTTTTTATTTTGTAACTATTTTGCAAACTTATGTATTCCAACTCTTGGATTATTAAACACTTTTATCGTATATTTTGCTTTTATAAATGGATAATTGCAGTTGTATATTTTGAATTATGATTCTGTTGATGAATATATTTTCATTTCGTCAGTTATGTATTAATTTCAGTGTATTATATATTTATCTTGTTGCGATACCCTTATATAGCTTCCAATAAGCGTAGCAGTAGCTCAGGATAAGCGTTGCAGTAGCACAGGATACGTGTTGCAGTAGCTCAGGATATTCGTTGCAGTAGCTCAACATAACCGTTGCATCAGCCTGTAATAACCGTTCCAACAGGAAAAACAAAATAATATATAAAATGTTGTGATGTCTATAGCAACGGTTCTCAGTCGTTGCAATATCGAAATAGCGGCGGTTCAAAACCGTCGCCATATCTCACTTTTAACTGTTGGTTTTGGTCATGATACAACCGTTGCATTAGATGTTCCTATGGCAACGGTTGTTAAACCGTTGCTTAAAACCGTTGCAATTGACCAATGGCGACGCAAGTTCCCGCAACAGACGCTAAACCGTGCCACTATCTCTATCGCAACGGTTGTCGTTACTATGGCAACGGATGTTGTGGCGTTGCCTTAGGCCTATTTTCTAGTAGTGTTACCTCATATATATTTATATATATGCTCAAGGGTCAAGCAAGTGAGGCCCTTGCTTTAGGCCCCTCAAAAATTGGGGCCCCCCAAATATTGTTAGTAATTATTTTATGTTTCTAACATTTTCATAAAAAACTGAATCTTGTAAAAAAAAAAATCACTAATTCTTTGTCAAAAGAAAAAAGTAGTTATGAAAAAGAATAACTTAAAGAAGGAGACACGGGCACGCAATAAGTTTCTACATGTAAAGAAATATATAATTTGTAACAAACTATATATTTTCTAGGCAATGTCTTCCAAATTCATATTTGTACATGTTTTTTTTTGTTTCTTCCAATGCATCTGCATATTCTGTCAATCAAAAAGATATTTTGTATAATTCAAATTGCACCTTTATTTTCATATTGTTTCTCATGTTTTCAAATATTTAAATAAGCAAATTAAAGAAATGCAACTCTCTCATGGATGAGTTTATTTGAAGTTAATCATCAAGTTATCAACTTTTAGAATCAGGTTTAGTTGTTTTAACTTTTTTTTTTTTTTTAAACCAAAATTTAAACATGCCAACAACAAAATATCAATAACTTTTTAATACAACCTCAAAAAGGTATTGCCAATATATTTCTTTCAAACAATAATAATGTATAATAAAAAGTTATAATAGGAAAGTGTTTTAAAATGAACAGGTATTCGATCTTATTGAGTTAGATGGTAATAAAATCAAAGAAAAAGACGAATTCTGTATGTCTAAAGGTTTTAAAATAGTTACACATAAATAAATATAAATATTACTTTAGGCTTCTTAAGGCCTTTTAATAAAGTTCGCTTTAGGCCACAAGCATCAATGAGCCGCCCTTATATATACTATATTAAAAGCACGAACGTATTTTAGCAAAATATCGTTCGCTTTTTTGTCCTTTAAAAATAGATTTCACATTGAACGAAATTGTAATATAAGTTATTTTCCTAATACTTAGAACTTCATGATTAATGAATTTTATGTATTAAATTTTTTCTTATTTGAACTAAGTTAGAATATTTTAGTGTACCAATTATTATGAAGCCAAAGTATAAATATTTTTCACATGCCGGGAAAAATCTCTAGTAATCTCCGGAGTAATATTTACAAAATAGATTAAAATTAATAATTATATTCATTAAATGGGTTAGAGAATGAATATTTTAAAGATGGATCAAATATGAAGTAAATTCATATTATCTACTTAAAAAATAGATAATCAATGGATAACCAATGGTTTTAATCAATTCCATGATAGTGACAAAGTACTTATTTAAATCATGAAACGAAATATATTGCAAGTAATATAATTCATACAAGAAGTATTACTTATAAAACTAAGGACAAAAAATCGTCGAAGAAAAAATATTACTAACTCTAGGAGATAGAATTTCATGAAATAATAACTGAGACAATTCTGAAGAATACCATGGTAAGAGTTTCCTCTAATTCCTATGATGTATGATAAAAATAAGCTTTTATACAATACCACAAGGACTTTTGCGCCGTTTCTTAATTATTATTTTTAAAGGTTGGAATTTACTTCTAATACTTCTCATTTTTAATTTAGAAAAAAATTAACACGCAGAAAGAAAACTACAATAGAGAGGCTGTTTCCGGCAAAACTACTACAGAAAGAGAGAAAGAATCGTAGATAATATGTCGCTAAAAGGGATTAAATTCGTAAATCATGGCTAATGCTTTATTTTAGTAGTTACTAGGAAAGCAAACATTATTTTTCAGACGTATGATGTCCCACAACAAAATATTTTTTTATGTAACAAACATTATTTTTCAGACGTATGATGTCCTGTTGAGACACCAATATAGAAATCAAAAGACGCCAAGGAAGAAAAGTTGGATCAGTAGACTAAATGATATATAGTCAAGTAAGGCAACTGAAATGAAGAAATTAAAAAAACACTATAAATACTTATGCTTTCTCTTCCATTTGGGTTATCTCACTCATCACTCGAATTTCTCTCTTCCAAAAATTCTCCTATCTATTAAGAGTATAACTTTTATAGCAATGGCCTCAGCTGTAGTTGTCAACTATGAAGAAGATATTGTTCGTCCCGTTGCCGACTTCTCCCCTAGTCTATGGGGTGATCAGTTCCTTTCATTCTCCATTGATAATCATGTAATTTAATATTCTTTATTTACAGTTTCTTCTTGCAAGCATGTTTTGTTTCTTCTTTTTAGTTTTTGAACAGAATTTGGTTTTTCTAATTTTAGTTTTCTTTTGTGAAACACATTATGAATAGGTTGCAGAAAACTACGCTAAAGAGATTGAAGCGTTGAAGGAACAAACGAGGAGTGTGTTATTAGTATCTGGAAGGAAGTTGGCTGATACGTTGAATTTGATTGACATTATTGAACGCCTTGGCATATCATACCACTTTGAGAAAGAAATTGATGAGATTTTGGAGCAAATTTACAACCAAACCTCAAACTGCGATGATTTGAGCACTTGTGCACTTCAATTTCGATTGCTCAGGCAACATGGTTTCAACATCTCTCCTGGTAAGTTCATCGTAAAGCACGCCTTAATATTGTTAAAATTATTATCAATTTATAGGAAATATAAATTAATCTTCAATTTTCTTTCTTGAATACCAGAATTTTTCAGCAAATTCCAAGATGAAAATGGCAAATTCAAAGAGTCTCTCTCTAGTGATGTCTTAGGATTATTCAACTTGTATGAAGCTTCACATGTGAGGACTTATGCTGACGATATCTTAGAAAACGCACTTGCTTTTTCCACTATCCATCTTGAATCTGCAGCTCAACATTTGAAATCTCCAATAAGGGAGCAAGTGACACATGCCCTTGAGCAATGTTTGCACAAGGGTGTACCTAGAGTCGAGACTCGATTCTTCATCTCATCAATCTATGAGAAGGAACAATCAAAAAATGATGTATTACTTCGATTTGCCAAATTAGATTTCAACTTGCTCCAGATGCTGCACAAAAAAGAACTTGCTGAAGTATCAAGGTGCAATATATTAAAATGATGAACCCATTTTAATTGACCATATATCAAGTACTAATGTTGATTGGTTATGATGTAGGTGGTGGAAAGATTTGGATTTCGTAACAACACTTCCATATGCTAGAGATCGAGTGGTTGAATGCTACTTTTGGGCATTAGGAGTTTATTTTGAGCCTCAATACTCTCAAGCTCGCGTCATGCTTGTTAAGACCATATCAATGATTTCGATTGTGGATGACACCTTTGATGCTTATGGCACAGTTAAAGAACTTGAGGCATACACAGATGCCATACAAAGGTATGAACTTCATCAATTCACTTATTCAGATATTCTTTGATAGTAAATGTCTTCTTAAAAAGATTAAGATGGACTTCTACTCATTATAGTTGTGCTCTTTAAAAATGCGTGAGT
The DNA here is from genome assembly GCA_032618575.1 of Nicotiana noctiflora. Classification (NCBI taxonomy): domain Eukaryota; kingdom Viridiplantae; phylum Streptophyta; class Magnoliopsida; order Solanales; family Solanaceae; genus Nicotiana; species Nicotiana noctiflora. The sequence goes on from JASVEL010007289.1 coordinate 76,645, forward strand.
TGACCTTAATTTTTCATCCTACAGATGGGATATCAACGAAATTGACCGCCTTCCTAATTACATGAAAATCAGTTATAAAGCTATTCTAGATCTTTACAAGGATTATGAAAAGGAACTGTCTAGTGCTGGAAGATCTCATATTGTCTGCCATGCAATTGAAAGGGTATGTTTGAGCAACTTAACAATTGAAATATGTTTTTTCCTAATTTTGTTTCTCGCTTTGTTTTATCTTTTGATTATCTTAAACTTGATAAAATTCAATCAAAATTATCTAACACTTAAACATATATATTTTGTATTCACAGATGAAAGAAGTAGTAAGAAATTATAATGTCGAGTCAACATGGTTTATTGAAGGATATAAGCCACCTGTTTCTGAATACCTAAGAAATGCACTAGCAACTACTACATATTACTACCTCGCGACAACATCGTATTTGGGGATGAAGTATGTTACTGAGCATGATTTTGAGTGGTTGTCAAAGAATCCTAAAATTCTTGAAGCTAGTGTCATAATATGTCGAGTGATTGATGATACAGCCACATACGAGGTTTGAGTTGTATCTCACAAAATTATAGAATTATACATAATTTTCGACAAATAAAGTATTTCGACAATATAAAAGCTAACAACAAATCTATCTACCTTTCCAGGTTGAGAAAAGTAGGGGACAAATTGCAACAGGAATTGAGTGTTGCATGAGAGATTATGGGATATCAACAGATGAGGCAATGACTAAATTTCAAGAAATGGCTGAGGCAGCATGGAAAGATCTTAATGAAGGACTTCTTAAGCCCACTCCTGTCTCTACAGAGTTTTTGACTCGTATTCTCAATCTTGCACGTATTGTTGAGGTTACATATATACACAATCTAGATGGATATACTCATCCAGAGAAAGTCTTAAAACCTCACATTATTGCCCTACTTGTGGATTCTATTGAAGTTTAGACCGCATTTGTTACTGCTCGACTTCATTCTCCTTTGTTGAAATAATTAAATCTATTTATTTAATTTTATCATGCTATATAAAGTTTCTATGAAACTGCTTCTTGTAATGGAACGATGGACTTCCCATCTGGTTCCTTAATATCCTTGGAAGAAATAATAGTACCAGTATATTGTATTTTTCATTTTAGTTTTTTATTGCACATATTAAGGTGAATATATTCTACCCGTTGTCCCTAGAAATGAATTCAATATTGAGATATTAATTTGACGAGCACAACTGTCAAACAAGATGTACAACCATACATGTTTTGAATATTTTGGTCTAATGAAAATCTTAAAGACATAATTAAGGTAACATGAGAGTATAAGCCCCTACTTGGACTAAATGAAGTGTTTAAAGAGTGAAATTTTTCAAAAATAAAGCTGGAAAAGATCAAGGTAATCATACAGTCATACTGGATAATATGTACGATTTTAAGAGCTTCACTTGGTTTAAGATATGCACTGACATATAAATCTAAGCTAAGAATTTGTTATGGATAGATCAGCCACCTGAATCGAGCCACCAGAGAAGGTTAATACAAGCTTGCAATTGCATATTATAATGACAACTACATAATTATATTATATTGTTATGTTTGTGTAGAAAGAGACAATACATTGGTTAATCTCTACATATCGGAGATAAATAATATTTTTGCCGACGGGATATATATATATATATATATATATATATATATATATATATATATATATATATATATATATATATATATATATATGTCCACCCTTGCCGGAAAAAATCAAAAAGAATAAAATCTAAGCTAGCCGGACACCTCCTTTTTACCACTGAGCCTAATTACTACACCCCAGAAAGGGATATAATAAAAGGAAGGAGTTTTTCCAATTTAAGGATAGCCGGTACAACATTTAGTTATTTAATTTCAGAGTCGCCACTTAGTAGATTAATGGTGTCCCAAATCACCGGTTGAATCCCGAACCGAGAAAAGTTTGACTCTGTTAACAGTCCGCGAATCAGAAATCTGGATAAGGAATTTTGTTAACCCGAGAGAAGGTGTTAGTCACTTCCGAATTCCGTTGTTCTAGCACGGTCACTCAACTGGTGTATTTATTTTTATCTGATTTCTATAAATGTTCTACTTTTATGTGCTTTTATTAATTAACTGCTTTTATTTATATTTATCTATTTTTATGAATTGCAACATTGTGAAAATATATTTCGGACTACAATGTACAAGTAGGCCTATGGCCTTTAACACATACCGACTCCGTTGAGATTTAGATTTGGGTCGCATGAAATGCACATCCGTATTAAGAAGGTAATATTATTAATAATCGTGCCTAAAGCACCTACGTGTTAATTAACTTTGGAAAAGACCGCGAAGTTTGCTAAATGGTTCATTCCAATTCTAAGTCTTTAAAGCAATTATTTGTGTGACGACCCAAAAGGTCATCACTTGTTTTATTAATCATTTCGAGCTTCTGAGGTCTTGAAAACCTCATTTATAGTTGCCTCGATTTGCGTGCACAGTTCGAGCGCGAAGTTGGAAAATTTTTATGTTGAAATATGTGAAAGATTTGAAGAATTTTGATATTAATATTGATATGGTTGACTTTGGTCAACATTTTTGGTAAACGGACCTGGACCAGTGATTTGATGGTCTCAAAAAATTCGTAGAAAAATATGAAACTTGGGCGTATGCCCGGAATTGAAATCCGAGGTCTAGAACCCCGGTAAAAGAATTTTTCTGTTAAAATGTTTTCTGAAAATGTTTAAGGAAAATGAAACTGAATTTTGATTAAAAAGTACTGTTATCGGGCTCGTATTTTGGTTTCGACGCCCGGTACAGGTCATATATGTTGGTTAAGCTTTTCCTGTAAAGTTTGGTTGAAAACGGACGTTGTTTGACGTGTTTCGGCCTTAAATTGGATGTTTTGGAAATTATGAAATTTGAAAGAATTCTTGAGTTTTAAGGCTCAATTCATTGATTTTGATGTTATTTCGGCGATTTGATCGCTCGAGCAAGTTCGTATGATATTATTGAGTTAGTGTGCATATTTGGTTTGGAGCCTCGAGGGCTCGGGTGTGTTTCGGATAGGCATCGGGGTGGTTTTGGACTTGGAAAAACTGCAGAAAATCTGCAGCAGATATTCCTTCTTCGCGTTCGCGTCCACCTGGTCGCGTTCGCGAAGGCTTCTCTTTCCCCTTCTACGCGTTCGCGTCCATATGATCGCGTTCGCGTACAACAACGTGGACCCCAGCCTTTTTCCTCTACGCGTTCGCGTGAAGGCTCCCGCGTTCGCAGAGCCTGGCCTGCCTCTTCTACGCGTTCCAGTCTTTTCTCCACGCGATAGCAACCATTTGCACGCGATCTCATAAGAGGCCAGTCTTTCCTCTACGAGATCGCAGCCCAATTCACGCGATCACGTAGGGTAATTTCGCCGAGTGAATTCTTTAGCTCAAAAACAGAACACTTACGGGATTTTATCCCATTTTCACAAACCTCTCTTCTCCACAGCTTCTTGGGCGATTATTGAGCAATCCTTCTTCATACTTCTTGGGTAAGTGATTCTTGACTCGTTTTCTTTGTTTCCTATCAATATTATTTGAATTCCTAGGCCTAAATATGTGTTAATTGGTAGAAAAATTAGAGAAATGGGTATAGGTAGGGTTTTCAAAGAAATTGCGATCTAGACCTCGTTTTGGTGTCAAACTTAAGAACAAATTGTATATTTGAACTCATGGAAGATTGAGTGAACTTATTTTGGTTCGAAACTTGAGTTTCGATTATGTGGGCCCGGGGTCGATTTTTACTATTCCGGGCAGAATGTTGTAAAAATCATATTTAGCAATATGAACTAGTTTGTTAAGTAGAATTGATGATATTAAATCAATTGTGTATAGATATTATTGGATTGGAGCCAAATTCGAAAGGAAAAAGCATTGCTACGGATTGAATTGTTCGTGAACTTTCGAGGTAAGTGTTTGTTCTATCCTAACTCGAAGGAATAGGAATTTAGTTATGAATAAATTGTTGATTAAGAGTTATTGGTGTGACACCGGTAATGGAGATGAATTGTTAAAATTATTATCAATTATTGGTTTAAAATCGGTAATTATAAATATTGTTGATGCAGAGATTATTGGCTAAATGCCGGTAATATATATATTTATGAATTGGGATCGTGTGGCGCACCGACCACTTATATATTTATGAATTGGGATCGTGTGGCGCGCCGACCACTTATATATTTATGAATTGGGATCGTGTGGCGCGTCGACCACTTATATAATAAGAAATGGGATCGTGTGGCACGCCGACCACAAAGTGATTTAAATCTTGGCATTGCCCATAGTTGCCGCTAGCCTATTGATATATTTGGGAGCGGGTGGTACGCCTACCACAAGATATAATCTATTGATATATTTGGGAGCGGGTGGTACGCCTACCACAAGATATAATTACTGTGATAGTTGGGAACGGGTGGTACGCCTACCAGATTATTCTGGATATCACGAGTTATTGATTGTTATTTCATAGCAGAGTTTTCCCTTATAAATGTCTATATATATATATATATATATATGTATTGCAACTGTACATGTTTATATGGGTGACTGGCCTTAGTCTCGTCACCATTTCGCTAGGATAGGCCAGGCACTTACTAGCACATGGGGTCGGTTGTGCTGATACTACACTCTGCGCTCTTTTTGCGCAGATACAGGTTACGGACAGCAACAGCGACAGTAGCGACTTGTGGATTTTCCGACTACTGAGACTACGAGGTAGCCTTGCAGGCGTCCGCATGACCCGTTGTCTCTTCTATCTATGCTTTTCATTCTGTTATCTCATGTAATCGAGATAAACAACTTGTATTTTCTTTCAGACAATTATGTGTATTATTCTTAAAAGTTCGTGAGTATTGTGACACCAGTCTTGGGTAGTGTATCATGTTTGGGTTTTCTTTATCATATTTGATTAAGTCTTCCGCTAAGTTTGATTATTCCGCTGTGATTTATATGTTTTTAATTTTAATGTCTTAATAAGAATTCGGTAATTAATGGAGGAGTAATTAATATTTGGCTTGCCACTAGTAGGCGCCATCATGACTCTCGATGGTGGGAAATCCAGGTCGTGACAAGTTGGTATCAGAGCACTAGGTTGCATAGGTCTCACAACTCACGAACAACCTTAGTAGCGTATGAGGGATCGGTACGGAGACGTCTGTATTTATCCCCCAGAGGCTACAGAGTTAGGAAAATGTTCCCTTTATTCTTTCCAGTCGTGGATTTGATCTTTCAAATGTTAATTGAATTCCTACTCTGTTCTTCTGCAGATGGAAAGAACACGTGCATCCTCATCTACTGACCAACAGCCCGAGGTCCCAGCAGCGGCAGCTCCTGCTAGGGGAAGAGGCCGAGGTCGAGGTCGTCCTAGAGGCCAAGGTAGGGGCAAAGCTCAGCCCCGAGCAGCAGCACAAGTGGTAGAACCTCAGGCTCATATCGAGGAGGAGGTTCTAGTCCCAGCAGCTCTAGTAGGCCCAACTCAGGTCCCAGAAGGGATTATGTTTTCACCGGATCTTCAGGATACTTTGGTCCGGATAGCAAGTTTTATGGACAATATCACCAGAGCAGGTTTATTACCAGTAGCACCAGCCACTTCTCAGGCTGGAAGAGGTAATCAGACTCCTGCTACACACACTCCGGAGCCAGTAATTCCCCAGGCTCAGGTTCCTATGATTCAGCCAGTTGAGGCAACTCAGCCTGTTATTGTGACTCAGGCTAATGATGGTGCAGCTATGTCCGCTGACGTGTTATGGAGATTGGACAGGTTTACCAAGTTGTTCACTACCACATTCAGTGGCACTCCTTCAGAGAATCCACAGGATTTTTTATATAGCTTCCACGAGGTTCTCCGTACTATGGGCATTGTGGAGACTAATGGTGTGGATTTTGCTACTTTTCGATTATCTGGTTCTGCCAAGACTTGGTGGAGGGATTATTGTCTATCCAGGCCAGCGGGATCATCATCTTTGACTTGGGGGCAATTTGCAGAACTGTTCTTGGAAAAGTTCCTTCCAGCAACTCAGCGGGAGGCTCTGCGCAGACAATTTGAGCGTCTTCATCAGGGTTCTATGTCTGTCACACAATACGAGACTAGGTTCGTGGACTCGGATCGTCATCGTTACTATCATACTTCCCATCAGATCGGAGAGGGTGGATGGTTTATTGATGGTCTGTAATCGACCCACTTCGGCCATGACGGCGGGGGCAGTGAACCGAAATCACTTTTCGAGGAGGCGGCTAATCACGCCCGCCTGGATCGAGACGGCTCGTCACTGCGGAGCAAGACATGGACCGGACAAGAGATCTCGCAACTTCGGTAGATTCGCGTGGTACCTCGTCCGAGATAGAGATTTTCATGATAGAGGCCATCCTCCTGGGCCTTATCAGTCAGCCTCTAGGTTTCTCATGATGCTTCACGTGATCGTAATTCTCAGCCACGCTACTCTGATCAGCAGCCTATCACTGCACCACCACTTCGCTATTTTCAGCAGCCGAGGGCTTGTTTTACGTGCGGTGATCTTAGGCACATTGCAAAAGTATTGCCCTCGAGCTCCTGACATATCTCGCCAGACAGGTTCTCGTGCTATGATTCAGCCCTGGCTCACACCACCGCACTAGCCAGGCGCAGGCGAGGTAGAGGACATGAGAGAGGAGGTAGGTCACAGAGGCGGAGCTCGGACCGATGGAGAGGTAGAGACCGGCCCAACAGCCCGATCGTGCCCTAGAGATACCGCTAGTGGTGGCGGGGCACAGCCCCGATGTTGCGCACCTTCCCGCCGTACCGAGGCCGAGTCTTCTGATGCCGTCATTACATGCATTATTTTGGTTTGTGATAGAAAGGCATCAGCATTATTTGACCCTGGGGTCTACATATTCGTACGTGTCTTCCTATTTTGCGACCGTACTTGATTCAGTCCGACTGATCCACCGAGTGTTCCCGTTCGATGTGTCTACACCAAGCAGGCGATTCTATCGTGGTTGATCGAGTTCATCGACCATGTATTATAAGCACCGAGGTCTCGAGACCCGTGGCCGATTTATTGCTCCAAAATATGGTAGACTTTGATATTATATTAGGCATGGACTAGCTATCTCCATATCATGCTATTTTAGATTGCCATGCCAAGATTGTGACTTTAGCTCTGCCGAATTTGCCTCGTATAGAGTGGAAAGGAATTTCAGGTCATACTAATCGCAATGTTATTTCTTATGTTAAGGCTCAGCGTATGGTTGGGAAGGGATGCTTGGCTTATTTGGCCTATGTCCAACATCAGTGGCACAATGTGCAAATACTTGTGATTCAGAGTGGTGGGTGAGATCCTCAAAATTTTGTATAACGTGAAAATATTTTCTTTTTAAAACCGAGCTACAAGCTGCGGTGGATATTATATGAGGACAAGGTCCCGGTGGTAAAAAGTTTGTGTTTAAAATTTTTCCTTTCTGGAAATAAAAATATAGTACTATATCCTAGTGTTGAGCCATGCCTGTTAGGATTATTTGACAATCCTTGCATAGTTTCTACTCATATCTAGCCATTTCTATTTTGTAACCGTTGAGTTATAGACTTTGAGACGAGCACCGGGTAAGGATAAATATGACTCATTAATTCGAAAAAGTAATCATGAGTTATCATACCTCATTGTGAGTAAAGTGGGAGTTTTGGAATAAGATATCTGATAATAGGGTTAATTGACAATGTTGTAATATATGAACAACTCTTATGCCAGAGTCATGAATATGTGCATACATATGAGGTGTTCGTGCCTTATTTAGACTTGTTCGTTGTAGTCTTCATTGTTTCCATATTGACATACTCTTGCAGTCAGGAGGACCATGCGCAGCATCTTAGAGTGGCTTTGCAGACTCTGAAAAAACAAATAGCTGACTATATGCAAAATTTTCAAAGTGTGAATTTTGGCTATATTCAGTTGCATTCCTGGGTCATATTGTGACAGCAGGAGGTATTCAGGTTGATCCAAAGAAGATTGAGGCAGTCAAGAACTACCCTAGACCGACATCAGCCACAGAAATTCGGAGTTTCTTGGGATTAGTGGGTTATTATCGGCGATTTGTGGAGGGGTTTTCATCTATTGCAACCCCAATGACTAGGTTGACACAGAAAGGTGTTCAATTTGAAGGGTCAGATGATTGTGAAGCGAGCTTTCAAAAGCTCAAGACAGCCTTGACCACAGCATCGGTATTGGTTTTACCCACATGTACGGGATCTTATACTGTTTATTGTGATGCTTCCCGTATTGGGCTTGGTGCAGTGGTAATGCAGAATGACAAGGTTATTGCTTATGCTTCGAGGCAGTTGAAGATTCGTGAGAAGAACTATCCAGTTCATGATCTAGAATTGGTGGCGATTGTTCACACATTGAAGATATGGAGACATTATTTGTATGGTGTGGCATGTGAAGTATACACTGATCATAAGAGTCTTCAATATTTGTTTAAACAGAAGGAGTTGAATTTGAGGCAGAGAAGGTGGCTAGAATTGCTGAAAGATTATGATGTCACCATTTTATATCATCTGGGAAAGTCAAACATGGTGGCCCACGCTTTGAGTAGGAAGTCAGCCAGTATGGGCAGTCTGCTTACATTCCAGTCGATCAGAGGCCGCTTGCTTTGATGTTCAGTCATTGGCCAACCGATTTGTGAGGTTGGATATTTCTGAGCCTAGTCGAGTACTAGCTTGCACGATCGCTCGCTCTTCATTATTGGAGCGTATCCGCGGTCAACAATATAATGATTCTTATTTATGTGACCTTAGATATAAGGTTCAGCGATGAGGTGCTAAACAGGTCACCTTAGATGCTGAGGGGATCTTGAGGATGCAAGGGCGCATTTGTGTGCCAAATGTTGATGGGCTTAGAGAATTGATTCTAGAAGAAGCTCACAATTTGCGGTATTCTATTCATCCAGGCGCAGCGAAAATGTATCGAGATTTGCGTCAATATTATTGGTGGCACAGAATGAAGAAGGATATCATGGCATATGTGCTAATCGGTGTCTTAATTGTCAAGATAGTTAAATATGAGCACCCAGGCGGTTTATTTCGTAGAGAATTGAACTTCGAATGGAAATCGGAGTGAATCACGATGGATTTTATTTCTGATTTCCGAAGACTCGGAAGAAGTTTGATGCCTATTTGGTGATTATTGATAGACTGACCAAGTCGGCTCATTTTGTTCCTATTTTCCATTACCTATTCATCCGAGAGGTTAGCCGAGATTTATATCCGGAGATCGTTCGCTCATGGCGTGCCAATCTTATTATTTCGATCGAGATGCGCCGCTTACCTCATATTTCGGAGGCGGTTAACGAGCAGTTAGACACGCAGTCTCGCATGACATGCACCTTTCATCCCTCAGACGGATGGTCAACCCGAGAGGACTATTCAGATATTCGAAGATATGCTACGGACGTGTGTTATTGATTTTGGAGGTTCGTGGGATCAATTCCAGCCTTTGGCAGAGCTTGCTTATAATAATAGTTATCAATCGAGCTATACAGATAGCTCATATGAAGCATTGCATGTACGCGGTAGTCGTTCTCCAGGTTAGATGGTTTAAACCAGAGAAGCTCGGTTATCATGCACGCATTTAGGTTCAGAGGCCTTAGATAAGGTCAAGATTATTCAAGAAAGGCTCACACTATGCCTCGGACCTATGACATACGCAGTCTGCGTAGCATGTTCGAGATATAGCCTGTCAGACGGAGCAGTATTAGCTCGAGTGTCGCCATGAATGGGCGTGATGAGATTTGGAAAGAAGGGCAAACTTAGCCTTAGGTTTATTGGGCCATTCGAGATTCTTGATCGTGTGGGAGAGGTGGCATATAAACTTGCTTCGCCACCTAGCTTATCACTGCTACATCCGAGCTTAGCATGTGTCCATGTTTCGAAGATATCACGGCGATCCGTCGCACGTGTTATAGATTTCGACACGGCCCAATTGGACAAAGATCAGTCCCATGGAGGAGAGCTGCGATGCTATCCTAGATCCAAGCAGTTCGACGCTGAAGGTCGACGAGCTTTTCCTTCAGGCAAGTTCGGCCGAGAGGGTCACCTCCGAGGCATCGACTCGGGAGTCCGAGTCCGATAGCGCGAGCCGATAACCTCATCTATTCCTTGACTCAGTACTTCTTTCTTTTGTCCGTTCGAGGACGTCAACTTGTTTTAGTAGGTGGAGAGTGGATCGACCCGTAGTGCGTCATCACTTGTTTTATTAATCATTTCGAGCTTCCGAGGTCTTGAAAACCTCATTTATAGTTGCCTCGATTTGCGTGCACAATGGGCGCGAAGCTGGAAAATTTTTATGTTGAAATATGTGAAATATATGAAACAATTGAAGAATTTTGATATTAATATTGATATGGTTGACTTTGGTCAACATTTTTGGTAAACGGACCCGGATCCATGATTTGACTGCTTCAGAAAATCCGTAGAAAAATATGGAACTTGGGCGTATGCCCGGAAATTAAATCCGAGGTCTAGAACCCCAGTAAAAGAATTTTTCTGTTAAATTGTTTTCTGAAAATGTTTAAGGAAAATGAAACTGAATTTTGATTAAAAAGTACTGGTATCGGGCTCGTATTTTGGTTCCGACGCCCGGTACAGGTCATATATATTAGTTAAGCGCTTCCTGTAAAGTTTGGTTGAAAACGGACGTTGTTTGACGTGTATATGCCTTAAATTGGATGTTTTGGAAATTATGAAATTTGAAAGAATTCTTGAGTTTTAAGGCTCAATTCATTGATTTTGATGTTATTTCGGCGATTTGATCGCTCGAGCAAGTTCGTATGATGTTATTGAGTTAGTGTGGTTGGTTTGAAGCCCCGAGGGCTCGGGAGTGTTTCGGAGGTGGTTCGGGGTGTTTTTGGATTTGAAAACACAACAGAAATTCTGCTGTTTCTGCACAGGGATTTTGTACTACGCGATCGCGGCCTCATCCACGCGATCGCACAGCATTGGCAAGTCCTTCTACGCGATCGTAGCATTCCTCACGCGATCGCATAGCTTCCAGTTTTTCCCCTATGCGATCGCAGTCTTGTTCACGCGATCGCATAGGCCAAATAGGCTGCCTGGTGAATTTCCTCTACGCGATCGCAGCATCCCTCACGCGATCGTGTAGCTTCCAGTCTTTTCTCCACGCGATAGCAACCATTTGCACGCGATCTCATAAGAGGCCAGTCTTTCCTCTACGAGATCGCAGCCCAATTCACGCGATCACGTAGGGTAATTTCGCCGAGTGAATTCTTTAGCTCAAAAACAGAACACTTACGGGATTTTATCCCATTTTCACAAACCTCTCTTCTCCACAGCTTCTTGGGCGATTATTGAGCAATCCTTCTTCATACTTCTTGGGTATGTGATTTTAGACTCGTTTTCTTTGTTTCCTATCAATATTATTTGAATTCCTAGGCCTAAATATGTGTAAATTGGTAGAAAAATTAGAGAAATGGGTATAGGTAGGATTTTCAAAGAAATTGCGATCTTGACCTCGTTTTGGTGTCAAACTTAAGAACAAATTGTATATTCGAACTCATGGAAGATTGAGTGACTTATTTTGGTTTGAAACTTGAGTTTCGATTATGTGGGCCCGGGGTCGATTTTTACTATTCCGGGATGAATGTTGTAAAAACCATATTTAGCAATATGAACTAGTTTGTTAAGTAGAATTGATGATATTAAATCAATTGTATATAGGTACGATTGGATTGGAGTCAAATTCGAAAGGAAAAGGCATTGCTACGGATTGAATCGTTCGTAAACTTTCGAGGTAAGTGTTTGTTCTATCGTAGCTCGAAGGAATAGGAATTTAGTTATGAATAAATTGTTGATTAAGAGTTATTGGTGTGACACCGGTAATGGAGATGAATTGTTAAAATTATTATCAATTATTGGTTTAAAACTGGTAATTATAAATATTGTTGATGCAGAGATTATTGGCTAAATACCGGTAATATAAATATTTATGAATTGGGATCGTGTGGCGCGCCGACCACTTATATATTTATGAATTGGGATCGCGTGGCGCGCCGACCACTTATATAATAAGAAATGGGATCGTGTGGCACGCCGATCACAAAGTGATTTAAATCTTGGCATTGGCCATAGTTGCCGGTAGCCTATTGATATATTTGGGAGCGGGTGGTACGCCTACCACAAGATGTAGTTACTGTGATAGTTGGGAGCGGGTGGTACGCCTACCACGAGATATGAAATGAGAGAGGAATTGAGACATGAAAGTAAGATTTATTCTGTTGATTAGATTATTCTGGATATCACGAGTTATTGACTGTTATTTCAGAGCAGAGTCTTTCCTTATAAATGTATTGTATATATATATATATATATATGTATTGCAATCATGCATGTGTTTATGTGGTGATCAGGCATTAGTCTCGTCAGCTATCTCTCATTTGGATAGATAGGGCACTTACCAAGCACATGGGGTCGATCAGTTGAGTACTACACTCGCGCTCTTTTTGCGGTATACAGATAGCTATGGACAGCAGCAGCGGCAGTAGCGATTTGTGGATTTTCCGACTATTGAGACTACGAGGTAGCCTTGCAGGCGTCCGCAGGACCCGTTGTCTCTTCTATCTATGCTTTTCATTCTGTTATCTCTGTAATCGAGATAAACAACTTATATTTTCTTTCAGACAATTGTGTGTATTATTCTTAAAAGTTCGTGAGTATTGTGACACAAGTCTTGGGTAGTGTATCATGTTTGGGTTTTCTTTATCATATTTGATAAGATTGACTAAGTCTTCCGCTAAGTTTGATTATTCCGATGTGATTTATTTGTTTTTAATCTTAAAGTCTTAATAAGAATTTGGTAATTAATATTTGGCTTGCCTAGCTTCCACTAGTAGGCGCCATCATGACCCCGATGGCGGGAGATCCAGGTCGTGACGGTTCGGACTCGGAGGGCACCTACGTACGCCAAGCACAATATTAATATCACACCTCGTCTTGCTGCGCATGTACCGATCCGTATACCACCGCGCGTGCGTCCGATCCATGCATGTGTATGCATATGCTCACATAAAATGTCATGCCTTAACATATGGCCCTCGGCCCCAATCAGCCTAACAAATAATCAAGAAAGCCCTACGGCAACAATATCATATTAGCTCACAACTAAAAATGTTATTAAGACATTGTTCAAGTTTTTCATAACCTTATAAAAATGTCTGAATAGAAAAAATACCATTTTAAAACTTAAATTTAGAATAAAATATGTACAGTGTTATCAAAATAATGATACCAATCCCCGAAGGACTCAAATAATTGGCACGAAGCCCAAACATGATAATTAGTCCAATTCACTTCAACAATTAGGTGTTATTATTTATTATGCGGGACGGACCAAGTCACGATCCCCAATGGTGCTCTACCCCACGCCCGTTATCCGGCGTGCAAGTCACCTCAACACAACACTAAGATGTGCAAGTCCGAGGTTTACTAACCCTCAGGACATCATTTACAAGTATTACCCACCTCGAACCGACGAAAGCTCATGCCCGCGACGCCTTAGCTCCTCGAACCGGCATCCATGCACGTCAAAACTAGCACAAATCAGCACAAATATATCAAAATAGGCTAATGGAACATAACCCAATCGAAAGAACTCGAAAAATATCAAAAATCACGAAATTGGCAAAACTCGAGCCCCGAGCCCACATCTCGAAAAATCTCGAAACTCATATTTCCAGAACCCTCGTCTCGCCACGAGTCCGTACATATAAAATTTACTAAAATCGGAGTTCGATTGGCCTTCCAAAACCCAAATTTTCGTTTTCAATATCTAGGCCACAATCCTTCATAATTTCTACCCAAATTCATGAAGATTGATGTTAATTCTACCATAAAATGATGTTTTTAAGTTAAGAAACTTACCTCCGATGAATACCCGATGATTTCCCAGCGTTTTCCCATGATTTCTTCTCTCTAGGGCTCAAAAATGGTGTTTTGGGTATATGAACCCGTAAGTGAAATGGTTCTGGTTTTAATTTCACTGCCAGACAAATTTGCTCTTCGCGTTCGCGTGAGCTCCCACGCGTTCGCGACGCCCAGCATCATTTTGCTCTTCGCGTTCGCGTTACCTATCACGCGTCCGCGATGCACTGATCCATTTTCCCTTCGCGAACGCGACATGCCCCCACGCGTTCGCGATGCACATTTCTTCAGCCATCCGGATGTCCTTCTACGCGAACGCGACCTCCATCCACGCGAACACGATGTTTCACTATTTCATCTTACGCGATCGCGACTAACCCATCGCGAACGCGATGCTTCCCAGATTCCTTCTACGGGATCGCGGCCGCCCTCCTCGCGAACGCGATGACCAAAGTGCCCCAACCTACGCGAACGCGGGCCTTGCCCTCGCGAACGCGAAGGCTTAGCCTTCTGCACAGTGATCTGCAATTTACAGCAGATTTTGCCAAGTTCAAAATGTCCGGATGATGGTCCGGATTCACCCCGAGGCCCCCGGGACCCCAACGAAAACCACCAACATACCCCAAAACACGATACGAACTCGTTTCAATCATAAAAACACCATCCTAAACATCAAAATCACCAATTACACACGGATTCAAGCCTAAGTTTCTTCAAAACTTCCAAATTACACATTCCATCAAAAACCCGACCAAACGACGTCCGAATGACCTGAAATTTTGCAGACACATCCAAAATCACCTAACGGAGCTACTGCAACTGTCGGAATTCCATTCCGATTCCTGGATCAAAATCTCACCTACCGTTCGGTTTTCGCCAAAATTCAACCTTAGCCAATTCAAGCCTATTTCTACACCGGCCTCCAAATTCAATTCCGATTGCTCTCCTAAGTCATAAATGATCCCCCGAAACTAGTCGAATCATCGAATCCGATTTCGAGCACTCTAACTCGATAGTCAACTCTAGGTTGACTTTCCATATTCCAAACTTCCTTCAAACATGCTATTTGCTTCATTTTCAATTCAATTCACTCCTAACTCACCCGATAGGCTCTAAAACAAACGCTCATCCTCGAGCGGACTCAGAGTTGTACTAGAAACAACTCAATAGCTGAATGACCTTACCAAGCATATACTCGGGCGATCATACGTCACCCTATCTCACATAAGTCCGAAAACACCATATAGTCAAAATTTCACAAAGCATATATTCGGGCGATCATACGTCACCCTATCTCACATAAGTCCGAAAACACCATATAGTCAAAATTTCACAGACCATCCGGACCATAAATCACATTGCACTTTCTGAAATCATATGCCAAATGCAAATCCCATGCCTATACTCAGGATACACTCGAATCCACTGCAATAACCCATATTCACTACTCCGGGTGAGATCATATGATGTATCGACAACCCCATCACTCGAGACGATAGTCTCCAATCACAACAACTGGCCACAATAACCAAATACTAGCTGAAAACCTCTTTTATTAGATAGAGTCTTATTCTAACACCTCTATATCCTGCCCACGGCAGCTGAAGCACGCGATATACCGAAGCCATCTCTCAGGTTAACCATTCGTGAATCTATTTCCCTTTTTAAAACTCATACCACGATAGGTTTCGGAGCCGAACCTCAATTTTTACCTTTCTAACAAGCCAAGATCCAATATGCTCGTATTCATTAATGACTCCAACGGTCATTTCGATTATAACACACTGCACTGGTGATAAACACCTCAACACCAGCCTAAGCCACGACGAGCACAACATAGGCTCCAATAGAAACGTATGCACACACTCGAATCATGACAGCTCAATTCATGACAACTGTCTCCAGCAAAAGAGCTGCAATTCAATTCCTCTGTGTCATCATAACATAGAACTGAGATCGCGTCTCGCATTATAGAAATAGAGTACCTGAATCCTCCTCGAGAGGTCATAACATCACGTGGCCTTGCCACGATTCGTGATTCTATCCCAACGTTATTACTCATGAAGCACCTCAAGCCACTAAGCTTAAAACGGTTAGCCACGCACATATCTAGGTCTTGAACCCAAGCAATCAACCTCACCCACGGTGAAACAATTAACGTATGCTATCAAATCCTGAAAGGACACAACCGACGTGCCATTTGCCAAGCGATACTCAAAACGGACTTTTCCTCAGAAGTGGAGGAAGTATTGTATACCAGGTAGCATATAACTAACTATATTTTCACAATATTCTGTTGTGGCGTGCAACCCGCTCCAATGACATACCCGTGGCGGCGTGCCACCCGATCCGGATACCATACCCGTGGCGGCGTGCCACCCGATCCAAATAACCCGTGGCGGCGTGCCACCCGATCCACGCATAAATCTCGCAAAAAGGAAATGCATATCGAGTCGAATTTTCTCATTACAGCAAACATATATATATATATATAGCCTCATGTTCGGCCACATGAAACGCATCTGACAACGTTTCTCAATACTGGAACTGAATCAATGGTGGATACTTCTACACTAACATCCGCCACTAAGGTCCAACCAACAAAGCAATACTCACCAGCCGTCTGCTGGTCCTGAGGTACAACTACCCCGCTGGAGCATACTTTGATGCACTTTGCTACGCAATTTGTGCCATATTCCGACATAATCCACATCACATTTGTCTAGACGACCTGACTTATGTCAACCAGTCTGCAATCAAGTCTCATAACCCAAATTCATCATATCAAGCTAAGAGAGAGCCACTAGGGCTTCCAATTTCCAATAATCACAAAACGGTGCCGATACACGCGATATACAACCACTGCATAGGCGGATTACGAGAACTTCTAGTCTCCAACACATATGTAACACATGAATCGCTATACCTGGTTCCACACTCCACCGTACGAATACATAACGCACATCAAGCGTCCATTCATACCATGACGGCCATTCAGAAATTTCACTATGCCATCAACGACTCAGTTATTATAGTCGATCCAACAAGAGAATACCACCATACCACTGGATATCATCAGTTTACATTACCTTGTCCTTTTTGGATCATATTCCCCGCCAAGTTAATAGAATAGCAGTATCATTTTCTTAAATTATTAGAAAGATCTATTCTTAATTCACCTGCAGCTGTCTGCGCTGCTCAATAATTTTATTGACTTCTCCATATATTATGAACTGATCTCAAAACCTAGAATATACCATTATCAACTTTTTCATAACACATCGCATATACAATACCATACTAAGATAACATGGAAATTCTTATCCCTTTCTTACGCCGCAAACATCGACGCACTCAACTAGTCAAGGACTTTTATGATCCCATATAGAGAAAACTCATTACACATTCCAAGCTTTGCATACCAATAGGAAAAATACACTCATTTTTCAAACCACATTAAAACACATCATAAACTCTTTCTCCCAATCACATTGCATAAGTTAAACTGCCAGGACCGAGTCCTTATACCCATATTATACCCATATCGGGTTACACGACTGCCAGCACTCAAAAGCTTTATTGCACAATATCTGCAAGACTCATTACTTCAACCACATACGAGGAATTAGTCGTATTCTTTATCATACCGCTTCGGTTTATTAACAAGTTGTTCCATTTACCCAGTTTCCTTTCTGATTCATCTTTGATTTAATATTAGCCATTACTGTAGCACCATAACACATCAACTCATTCCACACGAGACTCGTACATAAGACCACACGGTCTAAGACATATAGGCCATTGAATACTCTCTCAATATTTCCCAGAAGGATCACATCCTACAATACTTTATTTTGAAGAATCCCTTGCGATTTGAATTCGTTATCATTACCTTCCAATACGGATTACATAGAATCCCATCATTCACATAATATAACACAAGTACCGATCTCTTCTAACGAAACCACCATCTTTAGCCACATGCACAATCTTAAGACACCTGATTGTTACAAGCAAAATCTTGAACACCGTAAACAATTCTCGGGCCAGTCATCCTTATTCAGCTGTAATTCAACTGTCTTATTGAACAGAACCACTCGTGCCTTGTTAGAACTCTGACACTGCAGATCATGATTACATTCGGATACAATTAGCTATCTTTCTTTTCTATACACCGAACATTCCTTACCAACATAAGTTCACAACATCCTAGTATTTCTTCACATCTACGAAGCACCATAACCCTTATCAAAATTTTCAAATATACCTAGAGACAGAACCAACACAGCACCCAGCAGTGCAATCACTTACTCAACAACAACCTCCCCAACTTAGCTCGGAGCCATACATCAAAGCACTTTTAGCCACTCATATCAGTATTACTCAAGTGATGCCGAAATGTTAGTATGATATTAAACTCAAGTCATTTACAAGCTTCGTCGGAGATTCGAATCATCAAAAATATTAACTCTTTTGCAATTCTTGCATTCATTCACACACAACAGTTACGCCCCCTATTTAGGTGACAAAAATCTTTCTAAGTCCCAAATTTTCCAAAACTTTCGGCAGAGTTTCCTTTGTAAATTGGCCTATCCACCAGCCAGAGAATCACCAAACCATTCTAAATATACATCTACAACTCAACAAGATATCACAATGTATTTCAACAACATTAAGTCTCAATACTATACGAATCATATTATCATAGTTTATACTTGAACTTGCGCTGTACCTGCTCGAATCATAACACATATCAAAATCACTTTAGTCTTCCTGAGTTTAAACTCGTTCCACTACACATAAGGAACTTTACCTTCCAATTACGAGATATGATAATTATTTCTCACGCCCATAGCTAGGGCTACATATCAAATCGCAATAAGAACTGAATACCTTACAGCTCTCCCATTATCAAACTGCCATTTGCACAATAAGGATCAGTACCGATCGTATGAACTTCATAATACCGACTCGCAAAATTAATACCTTGGTGCTCGAGCCATAGACAAGGATCCGGCCTCAAGTCCTCCCGATTGGCCCAACATGAACTCATGGAGATTATATCTCGCCCCTCGATCGGGGAATCGCAAGCCATAAGTCAATTATATTACAGAGCGCTCGATGCGTACACAGACATGCGGAAGGAATTTCAAAATTATATCTCAAGATGAATCAAGTGCGCACGATAAGAATTCCAAGAAATGTGAAGTGTTTCCTAAAGGTTCGCAGCCTCCCGAGGATAAGTACAGGCGTCCCCGTACCGATCCACAAGACTCTACCAACCGGCTCAAGACTCATGAGGCCTAGTAAACCTAGGCTCTAATACCAACTTGTCACGACCCCAAATCCGGTCGTGATGGCGCCTAGCACATTGCTAAGCTAGCCCGACCAATCAACAATAACCACTGAGCCACAAGCTCACTTTATCCAATTTAAGCATAATAATGATAGATATATTAAAAACATGGAACCAAGTCCCAACACGTGCCAACTCCCATAGACCGAAGCGGTCAAGAGTCATGAGCCTCTACAGAGTATACAAAGTGTAAATAGTGAATATAATCGTGCACAAGTGTGGGATGATCAGAACAAAAATACAAGACAAACTGGAGAATCAAGTCCTGCGAACGCTGGCAGCTACCTCGACTGTCCAAAAGCACTCCCGAGCCGCAATAGATTCAGCTCCACTATGGTATACCTGGATCTGCACACAAGGTGCAGGGAGTCGGGTGTGAGTACTTCCAACTCAGCAGTAATAAAGTAAATAATGCTGAAGGGAAGAAAACCACGATAGGCACTATCTCATGCTACACAATACAGAACTATCTTTTTATTCCTTTCAAGCATATGTGAGTAGATTATTTAGAAATCTCAATTTTGCTACTTTCTTTCATAATAATATACCAATACCTGGATACAATCTCAAGCAATGCAAGTACGCACTCAAATCAGCCCCTCGGGCTCAGCAATCCTTATCAATTTACACCAGGAGATCTGGTCAATAAGGCAACTAATGCATGTGTGCCGGTAACGTATAAGTGCTGAATGTTATGCCACGTAGTACACATAAACCAATGTATGTATGCCATGCAATGCATATGACCGCTACGGCGTGTAGCCCAATCCAATTTGGGTACCCGTGCTCACTGTGGGGGTTCAGACTATGGAGGGGCTCCTACAGCCTAAGCACAATATTAATATCACACCTGCTGCTTCTAGAAAAGTCCCTGAATTTCTAGAAAAGTCCCTGAATTTCACACCTGCTGCTTATCATTATCACATTATTTCTCAAACTTCTAGAAAAGTCCCTGAATTTTTTTTTTCTTTAGACTCAAACACAAAGTTAAAAAGCCTAAAGTTTTGCTTCTGACATTGTGGGTCAGAATCTTTGTGCTTCTTTCTTTTCTTCATTCATGGAAATAAAGGAAAAGAGTGGACAAAATAGACTGTTGCATCTTTAAATAGTGTAAGGTCCTTGTCTTATGACTAAAAGAATCATCAACCCCAACAAATCAAAGAAGAAGAGAAAGAAGAAAGAAGAAAGAAGAAAGAAGAAAGAAGAAGAGACAAAGGAAATAGAAGGATCTTACATATACTCTTGCAGCATGCGGCTCGACCCATTCTGTTGTCCTATCCTTTTTCTTTTTCAAATGCTTGTCCTCAAAGACCTCAGCATAAGTCACAACTCTCCATTTTTTCTTTTCCTTCAAAAAAAAAATTAAGTTAGATAAAGTTCAATTGCATCTAGTTAAAATCAAAACAAATATAATAAGAAAGTTACCATTCTCCTTCGATAGGTCTCCATACTAATTGAACCTCCAGTGTGCAATGAGCCACCCGTATTGGAGGCTCGGGCAGCCTTTGCAGCATTGCTCATCTTCTTAAATTCATTAGAAGCATATATAACAATAAGTCTATCCCAAAAGTCTTGTAGCATCCAACCGGGCTTCTCGCCCTTCTCTCGAGCTTTATAAAGGAGATTTTTAAGCCGGTCAACAGCTTTTTTCTCAAAATTATAATTTATTTGCTGATGATATTTGGCACTCCATGCACACCTTAGCCAGATGTGCCTCGCATATCGATCCCTCAATCCTGGATCAATTTTTTACGGTCCGCTTACATTTTCCAATAGTCCTACATAGCACATTGTTTAGATGAAATAATTCTTAATTAAAACAAGTCAAGGAGAAATAATTTAAAGTCATTACCTCTCATAAGGATACATCCATCTATATTGCACAGGCCCTCCAAGTCGCGCCTTTTGTGCAAGATGAATTGGAAGATGTTCCATTATATCAAAAAAGAGGAAAACATTTTGCCACCTTGTTTAAAGTTAAGCAAATGTTACTCTCCACGTAAGCTAAGTTCTCCATCTTTAATGTGCTTGAACACAACTCCTTTAAAAATAAACTTATCTCAGTAATGGGTTTCCATATTCTATCAGGCAAGGCTTTGAATGCAATAGGCATCAAAGATTCGAGGAAAATGTGACAATCATAGCTCTTCATAGACGTCAATTTCCATTCTTTCATGTCAACACACTTGGATAAGTTTGATGCATATCCATCAGGCATCCTTAAATTCTTAACCCAATCACAAATCTCTCTTCTCTCATCCAAAGTAAATGTGTAACTGGCCTTGGGCTTCTGAATATTGTTGTTCAAGTATGTCAGGTATAACTCACTTCGCCTACAATATTTCTTTAAGTCCATCCTAGCCTTCAAGTTATCTTTTATCTTGTTATAGACATCCATTATTGTATTAAACAAGTTGTCAAAATAGTTTTTATCGATATGCATGACATCCAAATTATGTCGAAGAAGATTAGGCTTCAATAAGGTAACTCTCAAAATATGCTATGTTTAGTCAAATTGTGCATAGCACCATAACCAGGTATCTTGTTAGACATTGGAGACTCTGTTACATTTGGTAGAAATCTAACTCTGTTCCAAATTTCTTCTGGCAACAATGGTGATGGTGGCTCCTCAAAATCAGTTTGGTTCTTCATAAATGCACTAGTATTTTTCCTAAACTCGAGATCTATAGGCAATAATCGATGGTGGTAGTCAAACAATGTATTCTTTCCTCCATATTTCAACGTGAATGTTTTTGTGTCTTCCATAGAAATTGGGCAAGCTAACTATCCTGTAGTCGACCAACCGGACAACATTCCATAAGCAGGAAAATCATTTATAGTCCACATCAAAGCAGCACGCAATCTGAAGTTGTATTTAGTTGATATATCATATGTTTCCACACCATCATGCCACAATAACTTTAACTCGTCAATTAAAGGTTGCGTGTATACATCAATCAAAATTTTCGGATTGCGCGGACCTGGAACAATGTAAGTTATGAACAAATATGGACTTGTCATACACAGCTCAGGAGGAAGATTATATGGCATAACAAACACTGGCCAACATGAATACGGTGCAGTAGAGACGGAAAAGGGAGTGAATCCGTCTGCACATAAACCCAACCTAATGTTTCTTGGTTCACTAGCAAAATTCAGAAATACCCTATCAAAATGATTCCATGCTTCTCCATCTCACGGATGACACAAAATACCAGGTGGTCTTCTGTTTTCGTAGTGTCATTTCATATGAGGAGCAGAGGTGATAGATGCATACAACCTCTTTAACCTAGGTATAAGGGGTAAGTAATGCATCGTATTAACTGGAACCTTCTTGCTTTTTGAATTTATGACTTTTTTGTAACGAGGTTGGTTACAAAACTTGCAATTTTCTAAGGTTGCATCATCCTTATAGAATAACATGCAACATTTCTCACAACACACTACAAGAAAATTGACTTTTAACGACCACTTTTTAACGAAAGCTCATCTATCCGGTCGTTATAAGCATATTTATAACGTCTAATAGTTTTTCCGGTTGTTAAAGCCACATAGAATCGCAAAAGCATAATATCCGGTATTTAAGTGTATAATATCCGGCCGTTAAAAACAAAGTAGATAATTAGGAGGCACCGTGTTTTAATTTTACTCTAGCCCTCCCGCCCTCAAACACCCTTCCTCCCTTCCGCAAACCCTCAAGTTAAAGAAACATGGAAAAAAACCGCAAGCGAGAAATCCCATCGGCCTTCCCTTCCATCAAGTTTACTGTTGGGTTCTTTATTCCTGTAAACATTTCGGTACAGAGGTACATACTCTTATAGTTCAATTCTTCTCCATTAAATTTTCTGATGGGCCTTCTTATAGTAAGTCTTAAAATGCCATTTTTCTGATGAATTGGTATTAACATTGATAGAATTTCTTTCTTGTTCTCATTAAGGTAATAAAGTAGCTAAAATAGAAGACACAGAAAATGCTACCGTTCAATTCCTCAATGCAATTTTTCGAACCCTAGAAATGGGTGCATATCAATTGCGTCTAATTGATTTCAGTCTCAAAGGGGGGAAGTATTAGGGATTTGTCGATGGTAATGGGGAAGAATAACATAACATATTATAAAGTTTGATGCATTATTGTGATATGATGTTTGACGATGAGAAGATTTTGCTTAAATGACCTGTTTTACATGCTTTATCTTCCTTAACTAGTCATAATTCCCTTTTTGTTTTATATATTGGTTATTGACAATTTCTGACACTAATTTAGCTCTTAAGAATCTTATTTATTTTTCTAGGTGATTGCTTCGCTAGTCTTTTTCTGATTTGTGTATGTGTACATAATAAAAATGGTTGAATGAGATGAAGCGACGAAGACTCAGAGGAGGCGTATAAAGAACATCACAAGCAGGAAAATATAAACAATGTTATAAGCAGGCAAGTCACTTTATCCAAGCATTGAAGTGGGTTGCTAAAGAAAGTCTTTGAGCTTTCACTTCTTTACGATGTTGAGGTTGGATTAGTTAGTTTTTTCTCCTAAAATTAGGCTCTATGGATTTTCCAGCAGAAGACAACAATTATTGTGTTTTCTTATGGTTTATTTCAATTTTTTTCTTTTATTTTCCATACACCTTCATGTCAAAGATTGGATTTTTTTATGTAAGCACATTTGGAAGATCTGTGAACCATGTTGATTGAGTTTGTTTAGGACAAGTTTTTTTATGACAACCATATTGATCTATGAACCATGTTGATTAAGTTTATGCAAATAAAATGTTGATTTTGTTTGTTTAAGACAAGTTTGACTTTGTCTTGTGGATGGCATCAGATCTCATCTTAGGTGAAAAATTACATACTAGAAGTGATGAACTAGATGATCTAGGTTCTTTAAGCTAGACATAGCTATAGATCCACATCCTTTTAATTCAACTGATTTTGTTGGTACATGGAGGTTTTAATAGGCTCATTACGGACCTGACTGAAACTGAAATTTTGTGCCTTTGAAGGCTTTAAGGATTTATGGGTTTGCATCGTAGATATTGACTCTATTGGGTTGGAGACCATTGATTAATTCAACTGATTTTGTTGGTACATGGAGGTTTTTCCCAAGCTGTTCATAGCATATTCCTACTTTAGATGAGATTTCTGCAATTGAAATTTACAACAAGAAAAGAGTGAGCTGCTATAAAAGAATAATAATCAGATAGCAAACATTAATTAAGTTGTTGAAATTAAACTTACTGGAGAAAGAAGCAAAATCAAGGAAAGATAGAATAAGCAAAGTAGTGGATAAATAACTCATCATATCTTCCTCAAGAAATGATGTGATGATGCCTTTTGAAAGAAGAGCTGGGAAACATGTGTGTAGCTGGGAAAAGTATGTATGGTTTTGGCCTTCTTAACAGAGACGAATTTTTGCAAGTGCTTGGGGTTGCTACTTTGGTTAAGGTATCACACTCTTCACATGATGGACTTGGCTCCTTTCTACTACATCTTATCTCTAGTGTCTCTGGTAGATGTTTAGTTAAACTATAGATATCTAGCTAGTATAAATTCAAGAGTATAGTTATTTCTCCATGTCAATAAAACATGGATTCATGCTCCAATAAAAAAAGTACTTACTGGTTCAAACTTTTCATTTAATTATTAAGTCAATTTGATGCCATTGTTTTGGATTTTTGTACTCTGTTCCTCAAGAACAGAGTGATGTGGATACATGTATGTCTGCATATTCTTATCAGGAATATGAAGTTTCTTTTATTAACAAATTCTTTAATATTGTTTAATTAGCAGATCAAGAATTTGAAGTCTGAAGAATTTGCCCAGAAGAAAGTGCAGACAGAAGTAAAAGTAACTGAAAGTGTTAAAGAACAAGTTGAAGCACAAGAGAGACCTATTTTTCTTATTTTTATTAGGAGTTATTTAAAGATTCTATCGTCTGTACATGCTACAATTCTATTCTTTAATGTTAGGAGTTGAAAAAAAGTAAAGTTGTACAATTTAGATGGGTCTAATTTTTTTGTAATGTGAAGATTTGGTTCTATATAAGTGACCATAAAATTTAATATGAATATTAATTATTTTGTATGTTTTCAGATGTGTGCGTGAGTGGTAACCATATAATGATTATTCTTGGATTGCATGGTAGATATACAGATAATTAGCGAAGGTAAAAATATTTTTAGATATTGGATTTTGTTATTGTTCTTAACTGATTTAACGACGGGAATGGTAATTAACGAAGGGAAAATGTAGTCGTTAAAAGAAGTTGCAACGACCAGATTTTTTACCGTCGTTAAAGGTTCTTTAACGACCGGATTGAAACCCGGTCGTCAACTTTTAACGACAAAGCTTTTAACGACCGTTGACGACCAAATTTTTTTCGGTCGTCATTGACTTATAGCGACCAGAATAAGACTTTTAACGACCAAATTCCCCTTCGTTAAAAACCTATTTTCTTGTAGTGACAATCAATCCTCTCTGATG
>JASVEL010007290.1:0-89734 GCA_032618575.1 Nicotiana noctiflora
GTGATTGCTCAACATAAATTGACGCCTACAAACATCCTCCAATTCATGGTAAATGTTTCTGCTGCAAATCCACAAGAAGAAATCACAGACCACGAGCGTGCAATATTGGATGCTTTGGGAAGTCCAAAAAATCATAAAATAGGATTTTGATCAGGCTAAAAAACGACTGCACGGAAGCATAAATCAGTTGCAAAGAGGCAAGAACCATGTAGTGCAAGAAAATCAAAAAGGCATGATCTATTGTGGATGTTTTTAAAAGATGAAATTGATTAAAAATTTGAGACAAATTTGCGTATTGCCAGCTCCCACGAAACAAAAGAAGATGAATTGATTGAATCTTGTCCAGAGGAGGTGACTACGACTGGAGATTTATCTCTAAAGCTTAGTGAAAAAAAAGGAGACTAAAGAAATAATAATCAGGAAACTTCCCATGAGAGCTGCAAAGAAAAAAGGGGCTGCCCCCTCCATATCTACGAGGTCCAATATATCAGAGAAGAAATGAAGAATTTTGAAGATCATTTGAAGACAATTAAAGAGGATGGTAAGGAAGTACAAATTGAAGAACTCATAAGTTTGATAAATGAGGGGCACGAATATAACTTCAACATTGTTTTAATCTATCATTTTAGAAGCATCATCACTTGTAATAGCGTCATAGAGTGTATTATAAACTCTATGGCGATCATTGAATACTTAGTACTTTCATGTTTATATTTTTTACATGCTTGCTAGTAATTGAGGCTTTTTTTGGCCTCAATAGGATTAGTAAGGTAAGGTCCATGCCCCCTTACATGTACTTTTCCTATGTGGTCCGTATTTCTTTTAGTATTAATAAAACTAGCCCTAGGCACCCACCTAGTGGATTGCTTAAAAATTACAAAAAGAAAATACAAGAAATAATTAAATATAAGCTAAAAAATACAAAATAAAATATAGTATTTGGGCTACATAAAGAAATACATATACATGTATTAAGCCCACACATATCAGGCCCAAAGAATAAGCCTGGTCTTCCCAGACTTGTGAACAAATGGCACCGTATAAGCCAAAACAAATATCAACCATTGATGAACTGAAGCTAACAGACCAGATGAAGCGGTTCTATTGAAAATCAAACGACGTCGTGAAAGAAATTAATTTGGGCCGTTTAATATGGATGATCAAACGGATGATACTAGGTCTCATTAAAAACTAAACGACGTAGTATAATGAAACAATCATAGCCGTCCAAACTCAACATCCAACGGACATAAGCAAGTCTTTCATTTAACCAAATGTTACCGTTTTGAGGCAAAAGATCCTGGTTGTTGATCTTGGTTAATCCAACGGCCAGGATTCCATGAGACGTGATGGGTATAAATACTCCCATCTTCCGTTCAATATCATTACACACACACACACATATACAACCTGTATAACCCTAGCCGCCTCTCAGAGATCTTCTTCTTCCTCCTTAGGTCTCCCATGGAGACTGGCCGGCAAGCCTATCACAGGCGCCTTCTTTGGCTCAGGCGATCCATAAACACCTTACTCCTCACCCACAAACCCTGAAAACCACCATAAAACCCTACCAAACCAAAAGACCCCCCTCTTCTTGAAACTCCGGTCGTTGGAAGCCTAGCCGCCAACCTCATTAGGAATAACCAGCACTTGAGATTAACACACTTGGACCACATTGAGGTGATCTATCACCCCATCTAGGTGGCTAGTCTCGAATAACCCCTGAACTTCTCGAATATAAGAAAAAGACTCACCGGAACCCTACTCACACGAATATCCAAAAAATGACCCTACCCTGAAACCCCTATACCAAGCCCCCAGACCACCCCACACACACCAAAACTAAATCAAAGCCTCATCGGAGAAGTCCAATAATCAGAAGACTAAACGTCTTCGTATTTTGGGAGAGCTAGAGAGAAAGAAAGAAGAAATAAAGAAGAAAGAAAGAAAGAAAAGAAAAGTCCAAAAGTTAAGTTTACTACCTCTGTTTCTATGTTTCTTGTTTTGCTGAATCTGAAAATGTTTTCTTGGCATGCCTATGATATTCTTATGAACTTATCTCTCATGCATGTTTGAAGAACAATAAAATATCTCTTTTTGTGTGAATCTTACACATGCCTAAGTCTGCTAATGTTTTCTTAGGGTTTTTAGTGTTTATCAACCATGAATCATGAGTAAATAAGCCTGTTTATGTATTTGTTCATCATGCTCTGTCTAAAATTGAGTTTTGATTAGTTGGAATTCAACCATTATCAAACTTCTCCTCTGAGTTCTGATTGATTGAAAATTAATTTGCGATTAAGACTCTTTGTGCAAAATAACATAAACTTGGTTATATTTATAACTTGATTCATTTGTGAGTTCATTCTGAATCTTTGGATGTTTTTGTGACTCGGGTCATGATTGTAAAGATTTTGTGGCTACTTTTGAAAGATAAGTGTGTTTATAGGATGTATTTTTATGTTGTGGTTATTTCTGAAAGATAAAGTATGTTCGTTAAGTGGCTATCTCTGTTATTGAATGGTTATACTAATTACTTAGCTGTATTAAGTGGCTATTTCTGAAAACCTATCTCTGTTTGTTAATTAGTTTCCATGTATAAGAGGTTATGTTTCAAATAATGGATTAGGTCTGGTAAATTTTGGCTAATAATGAAAGGGTTTGGGGTCTAGAATTGGCTAAGTCTTAAAACATCTATAAGTAGTGGTTACTAATTAAATAATTCATAACCATAGCTCTGCTAGACCTTAGTAGGTCGGGTAATTTTGAATAAATGCAAAAGGTATAAAATGAATAGAAAATGGCATTCTTGAAGATTTAATGGAGCCTATAAGGCTAAAAATGAATTTAGTGCCTAGTATTTCTGCAATTATTCACAAAATGAAGGGCAAACTAGGCAGAATTAAAAGGCATTTCTGTAACTAACCTTAGCAAGTTAGGGTAACTAAGTAAAATACACCTAATAGAACACAATAGACTTTCCTAGAACCTTCTAGCAAGGGTTCAAAAGTATTTCGACACACTATTAATAAACTAAACTGTAAATAACTGAAAAGAATAAGGGGAGGGAAATGAAATTAACTTATTTGAATTTCCCCCAATTCCCCCTAATGTCAGTCTATAAATAGGCATCTAATAAGCCTGAAAAAGGGTCCAGATTTTCAAATTCGAAAAAAGAGAGGTTACATTTTAGAGGTTAAAGATTATAATTTTGAGTTGGAAATTAAGGGTTCCTTATATTATAGCTCTTGGCTGATTAACTGGGGTGTTGATTTGGGAAGTCCTACTGGGTCGATTATTCTTCAATTCATCTGGACATTCCTTGAATTCCTTGATTCTGCTTGGTTGATCTGCTGGATTTCTATATTTGGGATTCTGTTAGCTGCTCTACTGCGATTGACCTATCTCATTGCTGTTGTTGTTCTGCTGTTATTATCTGCTGATTATTCTTCTTCTCCAAAGCTTAGACTCATAGACTTGTTTTGAATCAGATACACTTCTGTTTCTGAAAATGTAATAGCAATTGTGATGAAGAAATGAAGCTACATGAATCTTCGATGAATTTATTTCTGTTCTTTACTATTTAGTTGTAATTATACTTCCTAGAATCATTGTAATTTATTAGGATTGGTTGTAATAACTGACAGCTATATGAGTTTAAGATAGATTAGAGTAGAGTAGTTCACATAGTAGTTAAACAAAAGTCAGAAATTAGACTATCACCTAATTCAAAAATTAAAAAAGGCTAATACAAGAATCAGTACACTTACTTAGGTAAATAAATACAATTTTAAAATTGAATGAATAAATTGGTATTTAGATAATCATGATAGGTAAACTGTGAATTTAGATTAATTTAACCTAAAAGGTAGTGAGCAGTTTAAGTTTAAACTATATTACAGTATAGCTTCACTTAAAAATGACTTATCTACAAATAGTAGTTTTAGATCTCTATAATAATTCAAGTATGTTCAGTTAATATTGCAACACTGCCTTCCTTCAGTTAAATTGGTGATAAAATAATCCTGCAAATCAATATCATAATAATCACTCGAGTATTTAGAATAATAGTGCTATTACATAATTTTGTCTTAGAATGTTCAACTAGTTATTTGGATATTAGCAATTATTAAGATGTAATTTCATACTTCTTGAAATAATATGATTTTTACCGATTTTCCATAATTTGAACTACATTTGCTTAAATATTGTTTTGAAGTTATAAAATTGTTCTCTATTTCATTCATCTACTCTGGTCCTAGGTATGAATATGGGCCCAGGTTTATTTAACGTAACACTTACGTTCTTAAGTAGAGGCAGTAGCACATATTGGGCTACAAATGCCCATTCGCTATTAGTAATGGACTGTTAAAGTAGTCCAAAAGCCAGGCCCAGTAGTAAATAAATGGCCTGGACCCTGATACCATAATCAAAAAAATAACACAAAAATAATATGCAAATTAGGAAGAAAAACAGAATAGAAAAATATTGTATACGATTAAGTTTGGACTTTAAAAATAGGGGATGAGCCTCGTCTTAAAGACGAAAAGAAATACGGGGCCCCCATATGGATTTTAAATATAAAATGTTAGACTCAGATTGACCATCTAGTAAATTTCACAGTCTTTCCTAAAGTTAATAAGACGTAGACGTTACAGGCATGATTAAAAAATTACATGCCTAATACGGGTGCACATTTATGTGACCCAAAATCTTAAATCTCGGCGAAGCTGAAATGCATTAAAGTCACAGGTGTAGTGGTTGCGGTATGACTCGAAATGCGTTTTCGTGACGTTGCAAGTCTTTAAAAATAATAAAGCGGGACACTAAAAAACACTAAAATTGAAGCATATAAAGAAATAAAATAAGACAAATACAGCAGTTGAGCGACCGTGCTCGAACCACAGAATCCGTGTGTGCCTAACACCTTCTCCCGGGTTAACATAATTCCTTATCCGGATTTCTAGTTTCGCGGACTGTTAAAAAAGAGTCATAATTTCCTCGGATTCGAGATTAAATCGGTAACTTAGGACACCATTATCTTCCCAAGTGGCGACTCTGAAATTTAAATAAATTCCGTTCCGATTGTCCTTAAAGTGGAAAAACTCCTTCCCTGTTATTATTATTATATCCCTTCTTGGGGTGTATTAATAAATAGTGGGGTATACTTATCTAAAAAGTAGTAAAAAGGGAGGTGTGACAACAATGATCTGTTAGAATTGGTAACCTTTTTTAGTTTGCATATTTTCCTAAAATCAGTATATAAAACTACTTCCTTCCAAATTTCAGCACTTATAAATCTTTTGTGCTTTTTATTTGCAACTGTTATGTGAAGGTTTCCTTGTATTTGCAATGCTTGCTTGTCTACTTGTTTGTTTATATTTAAATTCACAATTGTTGCATGGCCGGGAACCACACTAGTGGATCTTGAGGGGTGCGAGATAATTTCTATCCCTTACCCAAACTCTGATTTGCATCTCAAATTCTTTATTAAAGTGTCCTAATGCACTATAATCATTAGGTGCCGACTCTCCAAATCCAAAACCCAAATTCCCAAAAGGGGATAGTGTTGTCTTTCCTAAATGTTATAAATCCGATTTTGCGAGAAAAAGGGGGTCATCGACAGCATGGCGACTCTACTGGGGAATCTTTAGGCTTTTACCATTGCATGCTATATGTGACTTTATTTCCACTTTTTTCTTTTGTTTCTTTTTTTTAATTACTTTTATTTACCTCTTTTCCCGTCAATGTTGTTGTAATTTCAAGCAATCATTGTAAACTTTATGAACGTGAAAATACATGTCAATTTGTTTCATTCTTGTAAACTTTATCTTCAACATCATATTGCACTCGTGCCAAACAAATACTATATCAACACTTATAATGAGTAGTTTCACACTTCCAATACTATCACCCCTAAATTTAACGAAGGCATATTTACGGTAAAACCAGTCGATCAGCGGTGCAGTGGATGGTTTCGTGCCTTCCCTTCTTGAGTTGTCCGCTCAAGGGTACATGTCTAATACCTCAATAGAAACCTCACTCCGTTTAAACTATACATGTATCATGGTCAAACCTAGCCGAGTTAGTTATGTTGTCACATAATGACTCACTAAGATAACCTTGTTCAAAGTCCACCGGGTTTCATTGAAACCCAAACGGACACCTCCATATTCTGTGCATTAATTTGGAGAACGAAAGTGCTTGTTGTGCTAATTGTTAGTTTAAATAGTAGAGTCCGATGGGGGTAAGGACCTAATGCTTTTTTTTTGTAAAAATGAGGCACGAAGTCCCCAGATTTTGCATTGTAACCAACATTCATCCAAGGCTACTGAATTGGTGGAAAGACATCCATTCCAGTGATCAGACACTCGTCCGCAAGTAGTTAGGGAATTTGCCGTCTCTACTAGAGATTCAGCCTAACAACAAAATCATAGAGAATGCGACATTGTTCTGGGATAGTGACAAGTCCATGTTCCACTTCGGGGACCTTGAGATGATTCCTTTAGCTTGAATAAATAGGAGGTTTAGCTGGTATTCCTTGGGAGACTCTGGGTTTTCTTATGCTAGAAAATCGCAAAGGAAGGGGTTCCCTTAACATGATTGGACTAAAGAAGAACCTAGATTTAACATGTTTGAAAGACTCTTACATCCTATTTGACAATCTATATGAGAGGTACGGCCATAGCACGTCATACCGTACCTATTCAGATGAGTTTTCTATCACCTTATTGGGGGCATGTCTATAGAAGGGTCTTCGTTTTAATATTTTGCTTTTTGGGAATGATGGTGATCCCTATGAAGAAGTCTAGGATCTACACCAGGCTGGCCATAGTAACCAAGACTTTGATGGAAGGAATTGGTGGACAAACTTTCGGTATAGTGCCTATGATCATCACTAAGATATACCGTGCCTTGAACAACAGTCAACAACAGGGTAGTCATTGTAAGGTTTGCAACTTATTACTTCTGCTCAGGCTCATGGAACACCTAGAGAAAGGGGAATACTGACAAGAGATCCTACGCAGAGATTGGGATGATCACATCGCCTTCCACCAGCCAAGGCGTATGGATTATATACCTAAAATGTTCGCTCAGCCAGAGAATGCCAGAGGATGGGTAGAATTATTTGAAACTCTAAAAGAATACCATGTATGGATGTTTGGGTGGTTCCCCATGGATGAATTCATTGTTCGATCCCGAGATGCACCATTTCTCATACAAATTGGTTTGAGAGGAACTTATCCCTATGTTCCTCTCCGAGCCATGAGGTGGGCTAGAAGAAATCGAATCATACCAAGGGTCGACAAAATGAGTCACTTCAGAGCTGATTTCCAGGACAATGATAGCCTTCACAAGTGCCAAGCTCAGCATTTGTGGCACTGCAAACTTGTTTTAGGGAAAGAATCCATTGAGCCAAACAAGTATCATGCCGGTTGTGTGACATACTATTAGGGTTGGTTAAAAGACAATGGCATGGGATAGCCAGGATTCGTTCGGGGTCACAGAATTATCGACGAGCACACAAAAGCACGGGTTAAGTATAATCAACTGTGTAAGAAAATTCAAGAATGTGAAAATGAGCCTCGAGAAATACAAGAAGCCCATCAGAAGATGATTGAGGAGTGGAAAGATATGACTGTCAGTGCCAACAAACAACTAGGGTATTTAGAAACAGGGTCTAGTAGAGCAAGAAGGGAAGTTAATCAAAAGAATTGAAGATTTTCAAAATGCTAAAGGAAATGTGGGCGGACATCTGGCCCGAGCTTATTTGCTGCAATGACTACGTGAGCTGGTGAAACTGTTTGAGGGAGATAAAGATGCCAAATATGGGGAAGGTCCTTCTGGGACCAAGTAGTTAGGAGTTCTTTTATTCTTTGTGTAATAAGGCCAATGGACAATTGTGACATTTTACTTTCCATTATTTAGAATCATTTTGGATTCGTCTTGTTTTTATCAATAAAATGAGGCATTTTGTATTATAAGTTCTCCAAAACTATTTGTCGCTAGGCCTACCTCGGGCACAACGAGGCACCAAAATTAGGATGCGATTTACATTTTTTCGCATAACTTGTTTAAATACTGCAATATTTTTCCTCATAACCCGCACTAACTTATTACTGTTTTTCTTTTATTTTTTAATTCCCCTCCCCAAAGGTTTGTTTATGCATTATGGCACCATCGTCATACTCCACAAGATCCAAGGGCCCTCCACCTCCTCCTCCTCCGAGTCCTATATGGAATAAGAAAAAAGGTAGAATGGGAGATCCAAGAGCTAGAAAAGAGATTGAAATGCATCAGGGTACCCCGGTTGCTAAGGAAACTACTACCCAACTAGAGCAAAAACTATTGAAATTCCGAGAAGTGCTGGATTAGGTTCGGAATTTGGCGAACTTATCATTTTCCCTCACCGCTTCTGATGTCAACATCCAGAATCTTACACCTCGACAAAACACCCCACAACCACAGATACAATCCACTCATACCCGACACTGAAACACATGACACACTCCCAACAACACTCCACTATTCATTCCCGAGCCACTGAATGGCACAAATGACCATCTCCACAACAATCCTATTTTTGTGGATATTGTACCCCACTAGGCCCAACCAATCTCAAATGTACCTGAGTTTGATGACAAAGACTCCTTTATCAGGAACTTAGTGGAAGAACTCAAGAAATTAACCAGTCGAGTTTAGGGCATGAAAGGTAACAAAGGTATTTAAGGGTTAAATTATGAAGACCTATGCATTTAGCCAGATGTTGAACTTCCGGAGGGGTACAAACCTCCCAAGATCCTAGTACATCAGCCAGGACCCCAAGAAATGGACGAGCTAGGTAGGAATGGCATCGGACTTCATGGATAGATTCCGATTCAATACAGAGAATGCACCAGATGTACTATACATACATATTTGAAGAAGAAGCCCACCAAAACATTTTGCGAGTATGCTACTCGTTGGAGGTCAGAAGCTGCAAAGGTCATGCCAGCCCTAGAAGAAGAACAAATGAATAGATTTTTTGTTCGGGCTCAGGATCCCCAATATTATGAGAGGTTGATGCTTATCGAAGGTCAAAAGTTCTCTGATATCATCAAACTTGGAGAAAGAATCGAAGAGTGCATTAAGAATTGTATGGTCACGAATCTTGAAGCATTGCAGGCCACCAATAAGGCTTTACAAACTGGTGGCACATCCAATAAGAAGGATGTGAGTGTCGTAGTATCATATTAACTCAGCCTGAAATTTCCACTCCTTCTGAATAGAGATAGGGTTGTCTATCAATCGGCAGCTGCTGGTAGAATAAATCTACCCGGAATAGTCACATAAGGAGCCAAATCACCACCAAAATAACACACTTACCAATCAGCTCCACTTACATATCAGCCCATCCCGAATTACCAAGCGCCCGCACCCTCATATACACCTCCCATTTACCAATCCTCTCCACCTCTCACATATCAACCCACATCACCTAGATACTCTTAACCAGCACCTAGTTACCAAGTTTATAATGCTCAACCCTCTCACTACCAATCACCACCCACCCGTCAAAATTTCCTAAGATCCAGGCTAAATTTGACCACAAATATTCCAGACAATACAAAAATATCACTGAACCAATTGACCAGGTGTACGAGAGACATAAAGTTGCTGGTTACATCACTCCTATCCCATCCAAAACCACAGAATATCCCTGCCAGTGGGTCTACCCCAATAAGACTTGTGCGTATCATTCAATCATGAAGGGACACACCCTTGATGAGTGCCGCTCATTGAAGGACAAGATTCAAACCCTGATCGACAATAAGGTCATAATAGCAAATGAGTCTACTTCTAATGTTCGTAATAGCCCTCTGCCTGACCACAAAGGTAAAGACATTCACATGATCGAGATCTAAGATGATTGGGACCCCAAAGGGTCGATAGGTTTGATTACTGAGGGGAATGAACCAAAGAAACATATGGTTACACTTAACCCAATTGTTGTGGAGAAATCAGCCCTCCAAGGATGATGAAGTAAATATGTCTATATCTTTTGAATTTGAAGCGCTTCCTTCTACAAAGGTGCCCGGGCCAATTGAGGTTGAATTTGGAGTTCCAAAGGCACCTGCACCCTTTAAAGTTGTTGTGTTACCACCAAGGGTGCCTATTCCTGTGGCAATGTCAAACATAACACCGTTCCACTCAAACGCCATACTATGGGATTACATTATCGAAGCTAGGAGGAAAGGAAAGACCAAGACATGAGAAACAACTGTTGCACAAGGAATGACCAGAACATGGAGGGTTTACACCCCAAACCACTTAGAGGAGTCCAGTAAGCAAGCCCCAAGATGGCCTATTGAAACTGGGTCCGACAATCATTGGAGGAAAATACATGCTAAGGAGTACTTGATCGTTGAACAGTTGAACAAAACACCAGTACAGATCTCTATCCTAGATCTTCTACAAAGCTCTAACGCTCACAAATATGCCCTGATGAATATACTGAGTGAAGCTTAAGTACCCAGCAATATAACCGGGGGTGAAATGGAAAATATAGTGGGGAAGGTACTAGAGAGCCATAAAATAACCTTCCACGAAGATGAGCTACCACCAGAAGGATTTAGCCATAACAAGGCACTGCACATCACCGTGCAATGTGAAGATTATTTCATCACTAGAGTCTTAATTGATGGAGGATTGAGCCTCAACATGTGTACGCTGATAAATCTCAAAATATTAGGAAAAAGCCTACACGAGATCAAAGATGGGGCTATCAATGTCAAGGCTTTTGATGGGTCCTAGAGATCTACTATTGGAGAAATCAGCCTATGCATACAAATGGGGCCAACATGGTTCGACGTCGACTTCCAAGTAATAGATGTCCTGGCATCCTACAATCTTTTGTTAGGAAGGCCTTGGATCCACGCTACTGGAGCTGTAGCATCGACCCTACATCAGGCAGTGAAGTTTGAATAGAATTACCAAGAGGTGGTTATTCATGGTGATGGTAGTAACCCCATATATAGTCGCCAAACCATCCCTATGATCGAGAGCAGAAGGAGAATAGGCAGAGAAACATACCACCATATCGAAATGATCAATGCTGTAGACAAGGATAAGTGGTGGGACAACAATATCAAAAGTATCCTAATTGGTGAGGGTGCGAGCCTTGAAAATGACTCGGTAAAAATCTTCAGGGGATCACTAAGACCATCAAACTAAAAAAAGCATGGTACTACATTTAGATTAGGGTACGGTTATACTTGGGAAGCATTCTAGAGTTGGTTGCCACCATGGCGCGGCCCCTACTATCCATTGGAGCTTACGATACCTATCCTGGAGCAAACCGTCCAGCCGGCAGATACTATATATGGGTAAGAGAAGATGAAGCATTGGCCGCCATGAAGAATCTATTTCTGGAGGATGATGATATGGACTGTTGTGTTCTTTTCGAGGAGGGAGGGAGAGGAAGGCCCTTCCATACAAGTTGTGAACCAAGGAGACTGCCTCAACAATTGGTCAATTAGGACCGTCAGGGCCCGGAAGGCTTCGGGGTAGCAAGGCTAAACAAAAGCACCATGCGTCTCATTTTTTGCTTACTTTACTAGTTGATTTTCATTCCGCATTGTCTTTAGTTTTGAAAAGAGCTCCGATGTTTCAAACAATTATGAAATTAATCAAAGCATTTCCGTTTATCATATATCTCGCTCTTATTATTTTCTCAATCATTTACTCTATTTTATACAACATTACTATTGCTTACCTTGATGATGAACCAACGATTGTGACTTGCAACGAAACAATGCAACACAAGGACATAGACTCAGAAGAAGATGAGATTCCTTAAGAGGTCATCAGAGAGGTTGAGAATTTTGAGAATAGATCTAAGTCTAACCTGGAAGAGACTGAGGTCATTAATTTGGGAGATACAGAAAATGTCAAAGAAACTCGCATTAGTATTCACCTGTCGCCATCAGAGAAAGAAGAATATACTGAATTTTTAAGGGAATATTAAGACATATTCTCCTGGTCGTATGATGATATGACTGGTCTTAGCATGTCCATTGTAGCTCACAAACTGCCAACAGATCCAACATGTCCGCCGGTAAAATAGAAGCTCAGGAAATTCAAACCCGACATGAGTTTGAAAATCAAAGAAGAGGTTACTAAGCAGGTCAAAGCCAAGGTTCTCATGGTAGTGGAATATCCAACATGGTTAGCCAATATCCTACCGGTACCAAAGAAGGACGGGAAGGTTAGAATCTGTGTCAACTACAGGGATCTTAACCGGTCCAGTCCCAAAGACGAATTCCCCTTGCCAAACATACATATTCTTATCGACAACTATGCCAAGAATGAGTTGCAGTCTTTTGTTAATTATTTCGCCAGATACCATCAAATATGGATGGACGAGGAAGATGCAGAGAAAATGGCTTTCATCATGCCATGGGGGATGTATTGTTACAAAATGATGTCGTTTGGGTTAAAGAATGCTGGTGCCACCTATATGAGAGCCATGACTACTATCTTTCACGATATGATACACAAGGAGAATGAGTTATATGTGGACTATGTCATCATCAAATCCAAGAAAGCCACTGATCATATGAGATACTTGAGAAAGTCCTTCGACAGATTAAGGAGGCACAATCTAAAACTGTATCACGCCAAATATGCATTCGGGGTTCCTCCCAGAAAATTATAGGTTTCCATTATGAGTCATCGAGGAATAGAATTGGACCCATCGAAAGTTAAAGCCATTCAAGAATTGCCATCACCAAAGAACATGAAGGACTTGATGAGTTTCTTGGGAAGACTCAACTATATCAGCTGCTTTATAGCTCAGTCCATGGTCATTTGTGAACCCATCTTTAAAATGCCGAAAATGATGCTGCTACTAAATGGACTAATGATTGTCAGAAAGCCTTCAACACAATCAAGGAATACCTGTCGATGCCCCCAGTCTTTATTCTGCCAAAGCCAGTAAGGCCTCTATTGCTTTATCTCGCAGTTTTGGATGAAGCATTCGGTTGTATTCTGGGAAAACATGATGAAATAGGGAGGAAGGAGCAAGCCATCTAGCTACTATCTTAGTAAGAAGTTCACCCCGTACGAGGCCCAGTATTCTTTATTGGAGCACACTTGTTGTTCTATGACTTGGGTAGCTCAGAAATTGAGGCATTATTTACATGCCACACTACTTATCTCATATCCAGGATGGACCCGCTGAAATATATCTTTTAGAAGCCATGCCCACTAGCAAGCTCGCCAAGTGGAAAATCTTGCTGAGTGAATTCGATGCCATTTACATGACTCAGAAAGCAATAAAGGGTCAAGCCATAGCAGATCACCTTGCCGAGAATCCGGTCGGACGAGAATACGAACCCAATGAAAATGTATTTTCCTGATGAAGAAGTGTATTCTGTAGCAGAAGATATTGCAGAATCCTAAGATGGTTGGAAGTTGTTTTTCAACTAAGCCAACAAATTAGTTGTGATAATAGGTGAATTTGACTATATTTATGCTCTAAGTAATCATGTTTTATTGTTGTTTCGATATTGTTTATGATGACAAAATGCTTTTATTAGTGTTCTTAGTGTGTTAT
The DNA here is from genome assembly GCA_032618575.1 of Nicotiana noctiflora. NCBI lineage: Eukaryota > Viridiplantae > Streptophyta > Magnoliopsida > Solanales > Solanaceae > Nicotiana > Nicotiana noctiflora. The sequence goes on from JASVEL010007290.1 coordinate 13,598, forward strand.
AGGTACACATGATCTAATGAAGACTAAAAGAGCAAGTTTTGGAGTCAAAAGATGGTGAAAAAGGCCAAAGTGTGGTACAAGTCAAGAAATTATATTGAAAAGAGCCGGGAAGGTGTGATTTCGAGCTATATAGATGTTATGAAATGAATTTAAGTGATTTGGAGCTTTGAAGTCTGAGTAAAAGCTCAAGGAATTAAGCCGGGATCGTGTTCGGGGGTCAAATTGGATAGTGTAGTACAAGCAAAGAATCAATGAGGCATATTGCGCACTGTCTAGTAAATTGGACATAACATTTTTCTAAGAAATCCGTGTTGGCTCCATAATATATGGTTGAAAAGCTAACTCAAAGGGCTACAACCTTTGTGTTCTGAGTTTTTCCAAATTCCAAGCAAAACAATGTGAAACATCGCACTTCATTCGTGACCGCGAATGAACCGCGAAAAAAGAGGCCTGCAGAAGATTTTTGAACTTCAGAGGGCTTGACTGTTCACGGTCCATTCGCGACAGCGTACGAACCGCAAACGCTGCCAAAAGTTTGTAGGCTAACTTTGTCAAAACTCATATTTTGTGAACTAAACCCTCTATATAAGCCTAGATTTCGCCCAAGAGAGGCAACCATTGTATTATTACCTACTTTTGCAAGATTATTAGTAAGAGAGAACTCTCTCAACTTATTTTTTTCTTTTATATTAATTCTTTGATTATGAATTCAATTATTATTCTTGTTTCTTTAATTATGAGTAGCTAATTCCTTATCTAAGGTTTTGATGGAACCTATTGGGTGATGAACTTCTAGTTTATGTGATTACAAATTGTTAGCTAGATTTCTATTTGTTCAACTTCATTCTTATTGTAGTTAATTGGTAGAGCTCCCGATTAGATGTGCCTATTTAGTATGCATAACTTGGAAAAGAGTGCATATTTAGGTATATTGTTGAAAAACACCACACTTAGGTTATTGGGGGAATCTATAACTTTAGGCGTAAAGGTGGGATTAGGAATAACGAAGCCTTGGGTGAGATCTTAAGTGAACTATTCAAATTAAAGCTAGCTAGGGTAGCTCGGGAGATGCACTAGTAAATTGTTGTAATTGCTCGGGAGAGAATTATGGTAGAAATAGCGTTCATGATTGATAGAATATTTTGACAATTTGTATGAGCATAAACAGAAGGGATTCCATCAATAGGGGAAATCAATACCTTAGTCTTTCTCCATATTATTTACCCAATATTCAATTCTTTCTTTTTAGTCTTTTAATTCTTCAAAAGTTAGTTGTTAGAAAACCTTCACAAAAATATATTCAAAGTTTGGGAACTTGCTTCAGAAGTGTTCTTGGGTTGTGAAAGTTGTAGTTGGTAGGTTAATTCCCTGTGGGATCGATTTTGGACTTATTTGACCAGGTTTTATTGACTACGACCGTTGCTTGGACGTGAATCAATATTGGCGCCGTTGTCGGGGAATTAACGAAATTACCAATTGCCACTGAAGATTCTTGTGTATTCAGGTTCTTTCTTCACTTTACATTGAATCTTTTTGACGGTTGTTGAATTGGGTACTCCGGTGCATACCTAGAAAATCTGCAAGGACTGGAGAACTAATTGAAGGACTCTCAGACCCCGAGCAAACTTTCCGTGTACGTAACAGGGCTATCAAACAAATTTAGCAATCTCAGCAACCAATCAAACTAGATTTCGACATGGGAGACGTGAACGACCCAAACCAGCAAGCTGGCTTAAACATGCAAGAGGCACATGAGTCGCAAGAAGGTGCACTATATAACTGGGCATAACCCACAGTGGATAATTTGGCAACTACCATCGTTGTGCCAGCAATTCAAGCTGAGTCTTTCCAGATTACTAACAACATGCTACACTTGTTGCAAAAAAAAAAGGGATTATTCTCTGGGTCTCAGGTTGAAGATCCACAACAGAACCTGAAAAATTTTCTCTCAATATGCAAGACATAGAGGCAACCGAATGTGACACCGGAAGCAATCAGACTATTGCTATTTCCATTCTCTGTTACAGGGGCTACGCAGGTATGGCTAAAATCACTCCCCATAAACTCTATTGAAACTTTTAATGAGTTGGTCAAGCAATTTCACAACAAGTTTCAACCACCTAACAAGACAGCTCAGCAAATTGATGAGATTGTGAGCTTCAAGCAGAAACCAATGGAGACATTACATGAAACTTGGGGCAGATTCAAAGGTATGCTTGTTATGTGTCCTCACCATGGGATCCCTGAGCAGATGTTGGGTCAAAGGTTCTACATGGGGCTTTCGGATAGTATGAAGAATATTGTAGATGCCTCAGCAGGTGGGGCTTTTCTGAGCAAAACTTGGAAAATGCCAAAATTTGCTTGATAAGATGGCTCAAAACTCTAGGTGGACGACCAAGAATGCTCCTATCACTCAAGTGGTACACTCTGTACCTCAGAATCCATCCAACACTATGGAGGAGAACACGGAAACTTTATTGACACAAATGAGCATCCTGACGAAGAAGGTGGAAGAATCTGGGGTCAAGCAGCAGGTTCACATTGTAGACACTACCAATGGTGGTTTATACACATCTTGCATTAGCCAACGCATAGGTAATCCATGGGCTGCAGACCAAGAACATCATCACCAACATGAAGACATGAACTATGTGGCTAATTATGAAGGGTGGCTACAGGTAACCAGAGTTGGGGTCAGCAGGCTCCACAGCACTACATGTCTCTACAGCCACAATATAATGCTGCAGGTATGAGGCCACCAAACAACATGGCCCCATATCCTAGACCTCAGAATTTCAAAAATCAGCAGCAGGGTTATCATCCACCTTGACCACAGCATGGGGGTAGACATGATGATGGGTTCGCAGAGTTGAAAGCTATGATGCAGCAAGTAATTGGGTCACATGCCAAAACTAATGAGAGGATAGATGCACATGACGCAGCTATCAAGAATATTGAAATACAGATGGGCCAGATTGCTATGTCACTTAACAATCATCATCAAGGGACATTGCCTGCAGATACATAAACAAACCCAAAGGATCAAATCCCAAAGCAGCTGAAGGCAGTTAATCTAAGAAGTGGAAGAGATCTTGATGCTGATCAAGAAAGAGAGAGAAGCAATTTGCAGGCTGAGGCACTCACTCCAGTACCCATTGAACTGGATGAGTCCACCGGGTTGACAGAAGTTACAGTCCAGCCAGTAGCTGAAAATAAAGATATGCAACAGGGAACGGAGAAAGTAGCTGAACCGGTAGAGAAGCTAGTTGTGGAACAGGTTATAGAGAAAGAAAAGTCCCAAGTGATTGGGAAGAAGAGGCCTCCAGCTCCATTCCCCCAAATGTTGGCCAAGCACCAGCAAGAGGAGCAATACAAAATGTTCTTTGATATGCTCAAGCAAATCCAGGTAAACATTCCTTTAATTGAAAATTTTGAAAGAAATGCCTGGGTATGCTAAGATGATGAAATATTTGATGTCGCGGAAATTCGATTTCCAAGACTTGGACACCGTGACTCTTACACAGAATTGTAGTGCACTGGTCTCTAGACCCATTGCTAAGAAGCTATCTGACCCAGGTAGCTTCTCCATTCCATACACTATAGGAAACTTTGCTTTTGCTAAGGCATTATGTGATTTGGGGGCAAGCATAAATCTTATGCCCTTGGTGATTTATAAGAGACTGGGCATCGGGAGAGCCATGCCTACTTCTATGTTATTACAACTTGCTGACAGGATAGTTAATCATCCATTCGGTATAGTGGATGATGTGCTCATTTCGGTGAGGAAGTTTGTGTTTCCCATCGATTTTGTTATTCTTGACTGCAAGATGGACGAGGAAATTCCCATAATCTTAGGAAGACCATTCCTAGCAACAGGGAGAGCATTGATTGATTGTGTGACTAGGGAACTCAAGTTAAGGTTGAATGATGAGGAGATCATATTCAATGTGCAAAAATACATGAGGCGCCCTAGTGAGTTCGCGAATTGCTCTCTTATAGATGCGGTAGATGTGATAGTGGAGATAGATGATGTAAAATTGACAGCTGAAGATCCACTTCAGGCATGCCTGATGAACTTAGAAGAGGTAAATGGTGAAAGCCTGGCAGAGTGGGTGCTATCTCTAGAAGGTAAGGGGTTTTGGGATAGAGAGTTGGAGTTTGAACCTCTACATTTAGAGAAGAGAGAGACCCCTCCAGCAAAACCATCCATAGAAAAGCCACCAAAGTTGGAGCTGAAACCACTCCCAGCTCATCTCAGAACTGCCATTGATTGGACCATGGCAGACACAAAAGGGATCAGCCCTACATACTGCATGCACAAGATTTTCCGAGAAGAGGGGCACAAACCTTCCAGGAAACGCAAAGAAGGCTGAACCCAAATATGAAGGATAGGGTGAAAAAGAAATTGATAAAGTTGCTAGACACGGGGTAGGTCCCAGGTAAGTTTTCTCACCCTTCTATGTTGTACATTGATTATTATGCCATGAGGACATGACATGATTTTAAGTGTGGGGTGAGAAACTTATCTTGTATATATTGTATAAAGTAGATGTAGCTATAAATTATATTAGCTGGCTTGGCCCGATGATGGACACTTGGCGATGGGTTTCTTAAGGGTCTAAGTCGGAATAAAAACATACAAAAAAATCAAAAATTTGGAAAATCCAAAATATGTGTAGAGGGCTCTTCCTGATGACGGACTATTTAGGACAAGTACTGTTGAGGGAAGTAGTCCACGTAGGAATTTTTATTTCCTTTATTTTCTCTTTCTAGGTAGTGTATCACCTCCCCCTTGGTTTTTCTTTTGACCACAATTCTTTTTCAAGGATTTTTATTGAACCGGGTTAGGTAGATATTTCTTTTTTTGGGATTAGAGGGCAAAGGTTAACATGTAATCCCAAGTATGCACATTAGCAAAACTTAATTGAACTTGAGAATGTATTATCTAAGCTTGACTGTAGATTCTAGGATATGCCTTAAATTGCACAATACAGCTTGCTTGAACATTGATAGGACTTTGTAGATGAACTTGATTCTAAATAAGTTGAAAGCTATGTGTGTCTGAGATTTTACTTACAATATATGTTTTACATGATACCTAGAACTTTCCCTGTGTGTTTGCAAAGCGAAATAGAAGTTATTTGGTTATAGAGATGATATAGGCTTTTCTTTATGTAACCCCATAAATCAATAAGACATGAATTCTCCCGTACATAATATCCTAGTTAACCCCGTTGAGCTTAAAGCCTATTCTTTGATAACCCTTGAATGTTCATGAAAAATTAAAATCTTATATTGTTCTACTTTACCTCCTAGAAGCACTTATGTTGTAATGAATATGCAAAAGGCTAAGTGTGGGGTGAAGGGAAGTTGAAAAGGGGATAATCAAGAATGAATGGTAGAAAATGGTGAACTGGCAAAATAATGTAAATGCGTTGCAAAGCAACAATTAAAAAAAATAGATATATTAATGTATATATGTAAAATAGAAAGGCCAGTTACACCAACAAAAGAAAATTGGGGATTAAAAGCAAATAAAGGTGAAGGAATGTTTAAGGGAGACATAAGGGAGAAAACTAAAAGGGATGTTCTGAAAACGAAAGAAAAGTGCTTAGGGAGGTTAGCCACTATACCCAAAAGTATCCTACCCGTCCCATAGCTAACATTACAACCCTTAAAGACCTCTTGAACTATTATTGAATTACTCGATTAGTGGAGTATTACACAAGGGGCAAGCCTATGGTGTATCTGTATGCATATGAATATTCTTTGTTGAGAGTGAGTGAATCTTTCCTATATCTATAAGTTCCATGTTCTAAATTGTTTATGTGTGGGAACTTCTCTCAATAAATTGTGTGAAGGCATGTAATTCAGGAAGAAAAAGGTAATTTTGCAAGTCTGTGATAATAACTAGAGCAAGCAATAATGTGCTGGCATTTGAGTTTATGGTTAGGTAAGGATTGTGCATTTCTTAGGTTAATCACGAAAGATAGTTTTTGTGGCATATTTTGGGGGAGACATTAATAAAATTGGCCTAAAGTGTGATTAAGGTTGCTCGAGGACGAGCAAAGGTTTATGTGGGGTATTGATAATAGGTGAATTTGACTATATTTATGCCCTAAATAATCACGCTTTATTGTTGTTTTGATATTTTTATGATGCCAAAATGCTTTTATTGGTGTTTTTAGTGTGTAATAGGTACACATGATCTAATGAAGACTAAAAGAGCATGTTTTGGAGTGAAACGATGGTGAAAAAGGCCAAAGTGCGGTACAAGTCAAAATATTATGTTGAAAATAGCTGGGAAGGTGTGATTCCGAGCTATATAGATGTTATGGAATGAATTTAAGTGATTTGGAGGCTTTGAAGTCTGAGTAAAAGCTCAATGAATTAAGCCAGGATAGTGTTCGGGCATCAAATTTGATAGTGTAGTACAAGCGAAGAATCGATGAGGCATATTGCACACTATCTAGTAAAGTAGACATAACATTTTTCTCATAACTCTATTTTGTCTTAATACAATATGGTTGGAAAGCTAACTCAAAGGTCTACAACTTTCATGTTTTGCGTTTGTCCAAATTCCAAACAGAACAGGGTGAAACATGGCAGTTCATTCGCGACCGCGAATGAACCGCGAAAAAAGAGGCCTGCAGAAGATTTTTGAACTTCAGAGGGCTTGACTATTGGCGGTCCATTCGCGAACGTGAACGAAAGGCGAACGCTGCCGAAAATTTGAAGGCTAACTTTGTCAAAACTCAAATTTTGTGACCTAAACCCTCTATATAAGCCTAGATTTTGCCCAAGAGAGGCAAGCATTGTATTATTACCTACTTTTGCAAGATTATTAGTAAAAGAGAACTCTCTCAACTTATTTTTTTCTTTTATATTAATTCTTTGATTATGAATTCAATTACTATTCTTGTTTCTTTAATTATGAGTAGCTAATTTCTTATCTAAGGTTTTGATGGAACCTATTGGGTGATGAACTTCTAGTTTATGTGATTACAAATTGTTAGCTAGAATTCTATTTGTTCAACTTCATTCTTGTTGTAGTTAATTGGAAGAGCTCCCGATTAGCTGTGCTTATTTAGTGTGCATAACTTGGAAAAGAGTGCATATTTAGGTATATTTTTGAACAATACCACACCTAGGTTATTGGAGGAATCTATAACTTTAGGCAAAAAGTTGGGATTAGGAATAACGAAGCCTTGGGTGCGATCTTAAGTGAACTATTCAAATTAAAGCTAGCTAGGGTAGCTCAGGAGATGCACTAGTAAATTATTTTAATTGCTCGGCAGAGAAGTACGGTAGAAATAGCGTTCATGATTGATAGAATATATTGACAATCTGTATGAGCATAAACACAAGGGATTCCATCAATAGGGGAAATCAATACCTTATTCTTTCTCCATATTATTTACCCAATATTCAATTCTTTCTTTTCAGTCTTTTAATTCTTGCAAAAGTTAGTTGTTAGAAAACCTTCACAAAAATATATTCAAAGTTTGGGAACTTGCTTCAGAAGTGTTCTTGGGTCGTGAAAGTTGCGGTTGGTAGGTTAATCCCTGTGGGATTGATTCTGGACTTATTTGACCAAGTTATATTGACTACGACCGTTGCTTGGACGTGAATCAAGTTGGCATAGGAGCAGTCCTAGTATCTAAAACCGTCTAGCATTGTCGGGTATCCGCCAAGCTCATATTCCCCTGCACAAATAATATGGATCAATATGAAGCTTGCATCCTAGGGCTCAAAATGGCCATTGGCATGAACATTCAGGAATTGCTAGTGATCGGGGATTCATACTTGCTCACACATCAAGTTCCTGAAGAGTGGGCAACCAAGAACTCTAAGATACTCCCCTACTTGCATCATATACAATAGTTAAGGAAAAGTTTCACAAAGACGTAATTTCAGCATGGGTACCAAACGAGTTCGCTGACGCATTGGCTACTTTGTCATCCATGATCCAACATCCAGATACGAATTTCATTGATCTTATCCCGGTAAATATTTATGATCAACTAGCTTATTGTGCTCACGTTGAGGAAGAAGCTGACGGAAAACCATGGTTCCACGACATCAAAGAGTACTTGACAACAGGAGAATATCCAGAACTTTCCCACATTACTGAGAAGCGCACATTTTAGAGATTATCCAACATCGTCTTTCACAGTGGGGGAATCATGGATAGGAGGACTCTCGATTTGGGTTTACTAAGGTGTGTGAAAGCGAAAGAAGCATCCGGACTATTGGACGAAGTGCACGTAGGGACTTGCAAGCCACACATAAATGGTTTTGTCTTAGCAAAGAAGATACTCCGAGTAGGTTATTTTTGGATTACTATGGAAACATACTGTATCCACTATGTTCGTACGTGCCATCTCCATCAAATACATGCAGAAGTGATAAAGGTGCCTCCAAACGAGCTTACTGAAACAAGCTTACCGTGGACATTCACCGCTTGGGGAATAGACGTCATTGGACCTATCAAGCCTACCGCATCAAATGGGCATAGGTTTATCCTGGTGGAAATTGATTATTTTACTAAATGGGTTGAAGTAGCATCGTATAAATCAATGACTAAGAAAGTTGTGGCATATTTCGTCGGTAACCGAATTGTTTGCCAATTTGGAATTTCTAAATCAATCATCACCCATAAAGGTTCCAATCTCAATAGCGACTTAAGGAAAGCAATGTATGAGGCATTCAAGATTAAACACAAGAATTCTACAACCTACATGCCTCAAATGAATGGAGCTGTAGAAGCAGCTAACAAGAATATCAAGAAGATACTAAGGAAGATGGTCGAAAGTAACAAATAATGGCATGAGAAGTTATCATTTGCCTTACTGGGATACTGCACCACCGTCCACACATCGACCGGAGCAACTCCCTACATGCTGGTTATGGTACAGAGGCGGTCATCCCCACCGAGGTAGAAATTCCCTCCTTGAGGATCATACAAGAAGTAGAGTTGGACAACACAGAATGGGGAAAAGGTTACTACGAGAAGTCAACCCTTATAGATGGAAAAAGGATGAATCTTGTTTGCCACAATTAGTTGTATCAGAATAGAATGCCCAGAGCCTTCAACAAAAGAGTTAAGCCAAGGAAGTTTACACTAGGGCAGTTGGAGCTAAAGAATTCCCACATCAAGATGAAGCCAAAGGAAAATTCTCTCCCAACCGGCAGGGTCCGTACATGGTTCATCGGGTTCTAACTGGAAGTGCCCTTATTCTTGCAAAAATGGACAGAGAAGTCAGGCCAAAGCAGATCAACTCAGATATAGTGAAACGATACTATGTGTAACCACTTATGATTTCCTTTATGATGTAATTTGAACTATGCCTGACCTGATTCATGTTTAAGAGGGGATGCGTAGGCAGCCTTGTAGGTTCAGTCATAATTTAGTAAAATTCCATTTTCCCCTTGCTATTGGAACTTGGGCAGAATTTTAAGGAGGACCCTCAAAATTCCGAAGTTAGTTTTCAACCACACATCTCTAGGAGTGCTACCTTAGAAAGTGGGGCGGAATTTTGAGAAGGACCCTAGAAATTCCAAAATTGATTCTTCATCCGCTCAGCGCAGCTGTCAGAAGGGCCAGCCAAGTAAACTGGGTAGAATTTTGAGGAGGACCCTCAAATTCTGGAGCAGAGAGGTTGCAATGTATTGAACCTCGTCCATTCGTTGGTTCATCTAAAAGAAAACTATTTTACTACTTACGTTATATTTACTAAATCATGCATAATTATCGTTTGAATTGCTATTGTTTAAAAATTCTACCCCAGTGATATGCAATACCGGAAGCCAAGGGAAAACGAACTAACCTTTCCCCATTAAAAAACACACAATTATTCTTTGGATGCAGACACCGACTTACAATATCTTCAGGTATATTTACGCGCGCATACTTTCTCAAGAATGCAACTTCTTAGAATCATCACTCATCTACATCTATACACAACCCCCTGATAGTTATGGCATCATGATCACCAATTAGCTAAGAAATCTCACTACCATCCGTCCTTTTTATTTTCTTGCATTGCATAAGGCTACTTTCTACCTTCTGAGACTAAGTGTTGTCTCCATCTGCATTATCTGCATAAGGCTACCTTTTTGCCTTCTGAGACTAAGCATTGTCTCCATTTGCATTATCTGCATTGCAAAAGGCTACCGTTCTGCCTTCCGAGACAAAGCGTTGTCTCCATTTGCATTATATGCATAAGGCTACCTTTCTGCCTTCCGAGATTAAGCGTTGTCTCCATCTACATTATCTGCATAAGGCTACCATTCTGCCTTTCGAGACTAAGCATTGTCTCCATCTGCATTATCTGCATAAGGCTACCTTCCTGCCTTTCAAGACTAAGCGTTGTCTCCATCTGCATTATCTGCATTAGGCTACCGTTCTACCTTCCGAGACTAAACATTGTCTCCACCTGCATTCTTTGCATTGCATATGGCTACCTTTCTGCCTTCCAAGACTAAGTGTTATCTCCATCATGCATTATCTGTATAAGGCTACCTTTCTACCTTACGAGGTTAAGCTCTACCTCCACTTGCATGGCTGAAATATCGCCACCTAATCTTTCTTGCATGGATGAAATATCGCCACCTTTACTTACGTCTTGAAATTGGATAAAATATCACCAAACTTGATTTAAATTCTACGTCGGGTGAAAGATGGCCAGTTCATCTCCATCATCATCAATACTTATGGTTTCTATCGGCTGAAATATCACCATTTACATTTTTGCATTGACTAAAGCACCGCCTGTTTTATTTATATTTTTGTCGGCTAAAATATCGTCGTTTACATTCTTTGCATCGGCTGAAACATCACATGTTTGATTTAAATTTTTGTCGGCTGAAATATCGCCATTTACGCTCTTTGCATTGGCTGAAATATCGCCATTAAGCTTTTGCATCGGCTGAAATGTTTCCAAATCTTGCGTTTCATGGGCTGAAATATCGTCAAACTGTCCGAAGGCATCATTTGTTTGGAGGCATCATCCTTTATAGCCCGAGAACACCATGCCATAGCCCGAGGACCTCACCTTATACCCTGCACATCATTATTCAAAGGCATCATGGTTCGGAGGCACCATTATCATCGCCCGAGAACATCATTTCATAGCTTGGGAATTCTTTAATTTTGCTATTCATGGCCCAGGACATCATAGTCCAAGGACGTCATCCTAACCGTCCAAGGACAACATTTATGGTCCAATGTGAACTTGCATCATGTTTAATTTTATGCACAATATACGCCCGTATTTCTTACTTGTAGGTACACCAACTAGCAATGGTCGTCTCAGCAGGAGCGATCCTGCTCCAATCCCTACCGCCGATCAAGTTTCAAATACCTCTTGCCCCCCTAAAACATCGTGCCCATCTCTTTCGAATCGACATTGGCATGTTCTGTCAATGGTTCCCGATCTACATACGGCCTGATTCCTATAAAACTAAGGATATGTAAGCAGCTTAGAAACTTGAGCTTGGTCAAATTCTTTTCAAATCGCCGTTTTCGGTCAAAATTGGCCATCATATTTTTACCCGAGGGGTAGTAGTTGATACTCAATTTTTCCCTAAGTATTTTTATACCCAAATATTTCTAAAATAGCATACTTGTACATATATAAGCACACCCAACAATTTTGGCATTTTTAATGATTTTTAAAACCAATTTATTGCCTATTTTAATACAACAAAATCCAACAATTATTTCCAAAATCATTATTTTGGTGAATAATTCATTTTATTCTCACATTTACACCAATATATAATTAAGGTAATTTTTGCATATTTTTTCAAGTTCATTTGGTATTTTAAAGCTTAATTGCATATAATTGCAATTATAGTCTATCTTGTAATTTATAGCATGTTATGTTTATAAAATTAATCCCAACATTTTCAAATTAATATTTAATTAATATTCATTTACCCAGTACTTTTAAATTTCTTGTAAAATCTGTATTACTAATTTATAAAAATTTAAAAGAGAAAATTAACTATTTATGATTTGGCCTCAATTGCATTTCAATTATAGCCAATTTGGCAACCCCAATTAACCCAATTTCAAAGTCCAACTTACTCAGCCCAATTTCAAATTAACCCGACCCTTCAACCACCTACTCGATTCACCCGGCTCCCCGTTCAATCTAGGCCGTTGATCTAAATGATCAATGGCCATATTTCATCCTTTCCTTTTTAATTCTACCAACCCCACCCAACCCTAATCATTTCATACCAAATGCCACCCTTGAAACCCCTCATCTCAAAAATGGTTTCTCTACAAAACCTAGCCGCCGCCCTCAATCACGCCTTAATCCATGGCCTCTCATGGCAATCGTAGATGTGTAATGGCCTCTCATGGCTCCTGGGTGTTCATTTCGGTGGTTTCACGGCCAAATCTCGAAGGAAGTTGGTCCAGTCATTGCCTGACTTCCATTCATGATCTTTCTCTGGCCTTCCTTGACTTTTCTCAGGCCACCAATGGCCATTCAAGTCAGATCATTGGCGCTCCTGGTTAGATCGTTAATTTGCAAGGCCTTTCTCACCTTTCTGGGTTCTTCAAAACCCTAATCTCTTAGATTTTATTGATTTTTCTTTCAGATATGCTTTAGATCTATACTTTCCATGAATGTTTAAGTGTTTTCTCGAAAGTTCTTCAACTTTTCTTGCAAAAACGACCCTTCATTAGGGTTTTTCCTTTAAGTTTTTTTCAAAAGATCTCTGATTTTCAACATGTTTATGTTTTGGCTAGGATTTGTTCATGTTTATTCTTCTGTCTGTTTCAGCATGTTAAAAACGTAATTCCTTTTCGGTTTATCTGAGTTCTGAAAGTAATTTGTTTAAATGTACATTTGTTCTTTGTTGCTCATTCTTTCTTCATCGTTTAATTTGTTACAATCTTGCTAAACTTGGGTTACTGTTAAAGACCTAATTTTCTTTAGAAGTTTTCTCACTTGTTCCTACTCTGAGACCCTTTACTTGCTCCTAAGTCTTATTAACTGTTGTTTCTAGGTAATTACTTGACCTGCTTGACTATTGCGCTTCGAATATTTTCTTACTGCTGAACCCTAGCTTACCCTTACTGCCATTGTATGTTTGTGTTTCTTCTTTTTGTCAACTCGTTTAACACTACATGTTTTTTCATTCCTTGCTATTTATATAATGAAGTGCAGAATCATGTTCCTTTCTTGTTTGATCTTGATTCCTTTGATCTTGTGAAAAATTGCAAAGGGTTTTCTTACAAGCCCTAATTTTCTACTCATCTGTTTAAAATTAATTAATTCACTTTCTTTATTGTGATGTTTTACCTTGCTAAATCCTTTCCCAAAATAAGTGTATTTCGTACTTAGACTGGATAATTTATTTCATGCTGTTACTACCCTTTTTTATGGTAATAATCAATCTACCCCAAACTGATTTCCTTAATTAGGCTGCTGACTCATTAAACAGTTTTTCCTTAATTTAAGGAGCATCACTTGGGGTTAATTGATTCTGGATGGTGATTGTTTCCATGTTTATGTCTTAATTTTATTTACAACAATAACTATCTAGTATAGTCCCACAAAGTGGGGTCTGGGAAGGGTAATATGTAGACAGGACTTACCCCTATCTGAAAAGGTAGAGAGGCTGTTTCCAATCGACCCTCGGATCAGGAAAGGAAAGAAAAAACAAAAACAAAAACAAAAGAGCATTATTAACTCCAGCGAAAATCGCATAAATATTTCTCTAAACATAAGAACCATAAATAAAATGGCATGCAATAATATCAAACAGTAACTACCATAAATAACTACCATAAGTGGGACACACTCCAACACACAAATCATCTATGGAGAGCCCTACCAAGCCCCACCCAACCCCGGGAAAGGAGTACGAAAAATTCTAGAAGCCCCTATCCTACAACCCTATTACTATATCTCCAGGCTTTTCTATTAAGGTCCATGTCCTCGGAAATCCGCATTCTAGCCATGTAGTGCCTAATCACCTCTCCCCAATACCTCTTAGGCCTCACTCTGGCTTGCCTCATGCCGATCACAGCCAGCCGCTCACAACTCCTCACCGGGGCATCGGGGCTTCTCCTCCCCACATGCCCGAACCATCTGAGACTCGCTTCTCGTATCTTCTCATCCACTAGGGCCACCCCCACCTTCTCTCGAATAACTTCATTCTTAATCTTATATAACCTGGGGAGTCGGAACATCCACCTGAGCATCCTCATCTCAGCAACCTTCATTCTCTGAACATGAGAGTTCTTCACCGGCCCACACGCCACCCCATACAGCATGTCAGGTCTAACCACAGCTCTATAAAACTTCTCCTTGAGTTTCTATGGCACTTTCTTGTCACACAAGACTCCTGATACAAGCCTCCACTTCGACCACCCCTCCCCTATACGGTGGGTGACATCCCATCTATCTCTCTATCCCCTGAATCACCGACCCAAGATATCTGAAAATTTCCCTCTTGTCGATGACCTACGATCCAATCTTCATATTCATGCCTACTTCGCTCGGCTCGACGCTAAACTTGCACTCCAAGTATTCTGTCTTAGATTTGCTTAATTTGAAACCCTAAGACTCAAGAGTATGTCTCCATACCTCTAGCCTCTTGTTAACACTGATCCTCATCTCGTCTATCAATACTATGTCATCCACAAATAGCATACACTAAGGCACATTCCCTTGAATATGTCGGGTTAGAGCATCCATTACAAAGGCAAACTAGAGAGGGCTAAGCACCGATCCTTGGTGGAGCCCCATAACCACTGGGAAATAGTCTGAGTTGCCACCCACTGTCCTAACCCTAGTCTTAACTCTATCGTACATGTCTTTGATTACTCTGCGGTAGGCTTCTGACACACTCTTTTCCTCCAAGAGGATAGCACCTACCTATGGACCTTGTCATATGCCTTCTCCTAGACAATACACACCATGTGCAGGTCCTTCTTATCCTTGAACGGTTCCACCACTCTCCTGACAAGGTGGATAGCTTCTGTAGTGGAGCGACCCGACATGAAACCTAACTGGTTCACAGATATAAATGTCATCTCCCTCACACTCGCCTCAATCACCCGCTCCCAGACCTTTATGGTGTGACTTATTAATTTGATATTGTTGCAGTGCTGGATATCCCCTTTGTTCGTGTACAAAGGCACCACTGTACTTTACCTCTACTCTACCAGCATATTTTTGGTCCTGAAGATCACATTGATCAACCTAGAGAGCCACTCTACTCCTGACCCACCCATGCATTTCGATAAGTTTTGTGTAATTTGCTGTTGTTTGAGGTGTTTTGATGATTGGAATAGGTTTGCTATCTTTTAAGGCACAAAATGCACTGATTGACTATCCGAAACTCACTCGAGGCTCTCGGGATCTCAACCAAACATACCAACATAATCCATAACATCATTCAAACCTATTCCAATCATCAAAACACCTCAAACAACAGCAAATTACACAAAACTTATCGAATTCAAGCCTAAGTTTTTAAAAACTTCCGAAATATACTTTTGATCAAAAACCCGATCAAACGACGTCCCAATAACCTGAAATTTTGCACACACATCCAAATGACATAACGAAGCTACAACAACTCTCGGAATTTTATTCGGCCCTCTGATCAAAATCTCACCTATCAACCGGATTTCGCCAAAATACTACTTCGTCAATTCAAGTCTAATTATACACCGGACCTCCAAAACTAATTCCGATCACACTCTTAAGTCATAAATCACCTAACGAAGCTAACCAAATCATAAAAACTGTGATCCGAGCTCATATGCAAATAAGTAAACTCTTGGTCACATCTTTCAAATCCAAAGCTTTCAACTGAGACTGTTCTTTCAAATTCATACTGATTTCCGTAAAAACCAAAACCAACGATCTACATCAATCATAAAACATTACACAGGTAAGTCATACCCCGAAAACTGGCGAACAAAGTGCAAAAGCTCGAAACGACCAATCGGATCGTTACAATGATTATAATGACGAAATCATGCCAAATGAAAAAAAAAGACTTAGCCTTGACATACTTGGCTAATTGCTTTTACCGACCACTTATATGATGGGGTCTCCACCGCCACGCCCAGTATAAAAGCATAGTTCCACCCTCTTTTGTGATTGATAAGTATACTAGATGTTAAGAATTTTAATAATATGGTATCGATACTATAATTATGCCTTAAACTTCAAAGATATTATTATGAAATAGTTGGATAAACTTATTGTTTTTACAGCAGATGCTTACAGACATTAACATCTTGGTGTTACCTTTGTTTTGATAGTGATGTAAATGCTTTTGTGCATTTCAGTGCACGTTTAAAATGGGAGATGGAATCTTTTTTCTTTACATAATACGACCAACTTGGTACAAGTGAAACGAATTTTTGCTACTACCTATCAAAAAAAAATAATTCATAATTTTCTGCTGTATCAAAAGTTATGATAGAGCTGGAAATTCAACTTACGAAAAAGGAATTTTGTTAAATTTGAAGAATTCAGCCAGTTATTGACTGAAATTGAGATGAAGAAGAACATGCAGAAAGAAGATAGAAATGAAGAAGAAGAAGAAAGCCGGATTTGGCAGTTTTAATGTTGTATTGAATAATACTATACAAATACAATCATTAACTATTTACAACTACTAACCTCACTTAACTTCTAACTAACTGCTAACTAATTATGGTTACTAACAGAGGCGGCTCAACACACTTCGGGGCCTAAAGCCAAACTGTAATTAGGGGCCTTAAGTTCCACTAAAAAAATTATATATATTTTTATTTAAAGACTATTTTTCTAGCTTTTTGAGTTGCAAAGTTATTAATAATCTTTTTATAATCTATCTCCTCTAACAATTTTTTTTCAATTGATAAAATGGCTAATCCATTTAATCTCTCTTGAGACATAGTTGATCTTAGGTAAGATTTTATTAAATTTAATTTTGAAAAACTTCTTTTCGCAGAGGCAACTGTTACAGGAACTGTTTACATTATTCTATAACCAATATAAGCATTTGGAAAAGAATCAAGTCTTTTTATCTGATTGAGTATGTCGACTAGAGTATTATCTTCTACCTGTACTATTTCCCTCAATACTTTTAATTCAGAAAATAAGTCTAGACCGTCAATATCAGAGTGACTATTATGTCTTAAAGACATTTCAAGGTTAAGGCAAAAAAATTTTAAATGCTCATCATCTAATGACTTTAATTTTTTACCACTAAACAAAAAACCAAAAATACGTTCATACGCTTCGAATTGTTCAAATCTATTTTGAAGCGAAAGTATGGCTTGGTCTGTTATATACAAAAAGTAATCTATTCTAAAAGATACTTCAAGAGACTTTGTTATTTCATAATCAACATTCTCATCAAATTATTTTTTTTATATATTACACATTTTTTACAAAATTCAGGTTGTATATTCATCTCAGATGCAATTTCCTTGGCAGAAATCATAGCAGTTGTGAACCCTTCTTCTCTATATCTTTGAAAATAAGAGACAAGTCCTCTTAGTTGGTCTATGGTTACATCAATATGCATATTGTTTGATTGCAAACTTTTACTAACTGAATTAACAGCAAACAACATATCATACTAAATAGTCATACCCAATAAATACTCAAAATTTTGTAGCTCGTATGTCGCTAAACAATTAGCTTCACTTTTAGTTTTTGGATCCTCACTTGCTTCTACTAATTTCAATAAGCACCTCTTATTTGTGGAGTTTGAAATCTTATCGCTTTAATACTTTCAATACGACCTTCCCAACGTGTTTGTGACAATGATTTAAGAGTTAGGTTGGGTATACTGTCTTTTAAAACTTTCCATCGCTTAGTAGAAGAAGAAAAAAGTGAATATATACAGTGTACCACTCCAAAGAATGATATAGCTTTTGTACAAGAATTAGCCATATCACTGTCACGACCCTAGTTCACCAATCGTGAACACGTCATGATGGCACCCAGTCCCCATGACTAGGTAAGCCTAACACATTGCGGAATATACAAGCTATGAACACTTAAATAAGAGACAGCGGAAAAATAGCATAAAAAGATACGTAATCCTTGCCACTTGGCACATACATTCGTCAACACACTGAATAAAACGCTACCAAGATCCGGAATTCCACGGGTAATACAGACTAAAAGAGAATATACAACTGTGGCTCTATGTGTAAAGAGTATCTAACAACGAAATAAAGGAAAAATGTCAACTAATACTATCAGAATAGAAGGAAAGCCTCCGGATCCGCGGACGTAGCAGATCATACCTCGAGGTCTCCCAAAAAAAGCTGTGGAATCACCTAGTACGAGCCTGCTCTGATGTACCTGGATCTGCACAACAAAAGTGTGCGGAAGAGTAGCATGAGTACACCACGGCGGTACTTAGTAAGTGCCAAGCCTAACCTCGATGGAGTAGTGACGAGGAAGGTCAGGGCCCTACTGAGAGAAAACAATTACAAAAATGATAGTAACAATAATAAGTAGTTTAAATGATAATTATTCCAAAATAACAACAATAAATGATTACTGCAACCGTCTACAATTAAAACTAACAACAAGTAACAAACTCAATTAACAAGTCCAGGACCTGTGGGAATTGAACCCACGGTCCCATTGACAGTACCCATGGGTCTCCGGAATCGAACCCGCAGCCCATGTCTCAGTAAATCTCAGGATCTTCGGGAATCGAACCCGTAGTCCACATCTCAATAAATCTCAGGATCTCCAGGAATTGAACCCGCAGTCCACATCTCAATAAATCTCAGGACCTCCGGGAATCGAACCCGCAGTCCACATCTCAATAAATCTCAGGATCTCCGGGAATCAAACCCGCAGTCCACATCTCAATAAATCTCAGGATCTCCGGGAATCGATCCCGCAGTCCACAGCAATATCACTCCGGGTCTCTAGGAATCGAACCCACAGCCCTGGGATCTCCGGGAATTGAACCGCAGTCCCTACCAATAACTCAGGATCTCCGGGAATTGAACACGCAGTCCAAAAACGCAAACACAATCAGTAAGAGGAAAAGCACAGAGAAATATGTAACAAATAACCACAATTTACACCAAACCAGCATCGACAAGTTCAAGAAGTTCAAGTTAGACAAGTAGGCACTTAGACAGATAATCCTATCTAATCATGCTTTTCTAACGAATATCAGGCAAGTATTACAATGTAATCAATTAAATAAAAAGAATATGACAATTTGAGCAGTTCAAGAAAGGTGGTTTTCCAACAATCTGCGCATGTACACGCCCGTCAGCTCGCGTACAAGGCTTGAAATCAACACATAATATCCTAGGGGAGAAGGTTCCCCCACGCAAGGTTAGACAAGTCACTTACCTCAATTCCGGTACAAAACAGCTAAGAAACGACTCCGTTGCCACGCGTATCCGACTCCGAGTGGCTCAACTCTATCCAAATAAATTGCATATTGTAAATAATTATTCAAGTAATTTATTCTACAATTAAATTCTAAGCTAATACAAAAAATTATGAAAAATGACCAAGATCACACAAACATCGATGAAGCTCGATTTCCAAAAGACGGCGTTTTTAGCCATACATATCCGAAATTCGCCCCTTAATGATACTACGATGATCCAATATAGTTATGTAACTTCAATCTACAATTCAACATTCAATAGGGCCAATATTGATCATAAATTCCATAACTTACGCCATTTAGGCATATTATCAAACACCTTGTAGGCATGGTTATTTTCACCTCATAACTATAGTATTGGTTCTTCCAACTATCACCATTAACCAACAATTCATCTCACCATCATTCCTAACAAATTTATAACTTCCAAATACACATGTATGACCATCCATTCACACCCAACCAACAAAATTCCATCAAATAAATACGTTTAAATCCCTACCATGTTCATGTATTTAAATTGGGAATTTATGACTTCCAATTACCATGCCATAAGTTGTAATACTTGATTCATACTCATATTCCCATAATATATCCATATATATAAATCTAAGGTGTAGGATTTACCTTTTGGAAGAAATCTTGCAAAAATCCCATTTTGTGCTCTTGAAGGAATTTCTTGAAAATATAAAGATTTTCAAGATTAATCCATGTTAATATAAGTGTTTAGGAGTAGTAATCAACTCAAAATACTCCAAAAATCTTACCTTGGATCATAGAAATGAAGAGTAGGACGGATTCCTCTTGAGAGAGCAAGCCCTTGCCCCAAAAATGACTTTGGAACTCTCTATACCCAATCTTGGGGTATTTAGGGGTCTGCTACTAGTGCGCCCGCGCTAATTAGCGCGGGTTGAGGCAGAAAATAATCCATTAGCGCGGGCTACTAGCGCTCCCGCGCTAAGGCCGTTCTACTGATACATGCCCAGAAAAACGGTCATAACATTCTGTATACACCTCCAAATGACGAACGGTTTATTGCGTTGGAAACTAGACTCAAAGGGCTTTAATTCGATAGGTTGTAGCTCACACAACCCTTTATATAACGGGAGATATGATCGTTTAAAATGAGGTCTTATGCACACTCATCTATATCTTCGCCTATTATGAAGTTTTCCAACTTCAAAAGTTCCCGTTAACCATCCGAAATTACCTCGAGGCCCCCGGGACCTCAACTAAAAATACTAACACCTCCTAAAACATCATGCAAACTTCTTCCAATCATCGACATGCATCAAACAACGCCAATACCATCAAATTACATCGAATTCAAGCTTAAGTTCTTCTAAAACTTCCAAAACACGCATTTAATCAAAAACCCGACCAAACGACGTCCGAATGACCTGACAATTTGCGGACATATCCAAAATTACATAACGAAACTATAGAAATTGTCGGAATTCCATTCCGACCCCCGGATCAAAATTTCACCTATCGTTCGGATTCGCCAAAATTTCAAACTTAGGCATTTCAAGACTAATTGAGCTACGGACCTCCAAAATACATTCCGAACGCGCTCCCAACCCCAAAATCACCTAACAGAGCTAATGGAACCATCAGATTTCCATTCCGAGGTCGTCTTAATGCTATTCCAAATACGGGCCATTTTTCAACTATAAGGCTTTCATTTAGGGACTAAGTGTCCCAAAACGCTTCAAGTTCTATAACCGAACCTCCCGGCGAACTACAATAGCAGAGATGAACTTAGAGAAATAGTTAGATTGGGGATCGGGGCATAATTTTCAAAAATGACCGGTCGGGTCGTTACATCTTCCCACACTTAAAAGATTCGTTCGTCCTCGAACGAGCATAGAAAACATACCTGGAGTGGTGAAGAGATGGGGGTACTAGTTGCGCATATCCTGCTCGGTCTCCCAAGTCGCCTCCTCGGCCGGCTGACCCCGCCACCGAACCTTTACTGAAGCGATGTTCTTTGACCTTGGCTTCCTGACTTGCCTGTCCAGAATGGCCACTAGCTCCTCAATATAAAGCAGATCCTCGTATAGCTGAACAGAAGTGAAACCCAACATGTGCGACGGTTACTATGGTATCCCCGGAGCATAGGGACATGAATTACGGGATGGCCCCGACTAGGCTGGGAGGTAAGGCCAGCTCATAAGAAACCTCCCCAACACGCCTCAAATCTCAAAAGGGCCAATAAATCTCGGACTCAACTGAGCACATTAGTCTGGTATAATTTGAAGATATTCCCTTTTGTTCAAATAAATAAGTCTTAAAGCCTAATTCCAACATCCGGAATTCTAGGTCATGCTTGTTTTTATCAAGAGATCACACAATTATTCCTCACACGCCGTCCTCAAACATGACTGCATAACTTCTCTGGATTCTTACCTTTCAACACAAAATCCATAGGACCACGATAATATTTTTTTTTATGACCAAATCAGCCAAAAATTCGACGAATCAGATGCTCTCATTGCACCTCATGGTCTACATAGGTCTTGTACTAACTTTCACAATACTGACACGACGGAAGAGATGTGCCGATATTCAGAACCAACTACTGAATCAACAATTCATTAAGTCTATACTCCTGACAAGATCCATTACCTTGTCCTAAACCAGAGAATGATCTTTTTCTCTATAATATACTTCATATAATCAGATTACACTGATCTCGAATTCAATGATCTCACCTCACCCATTACGAACTGCTCAGGCGATAAGCACCTCAGACATAATCAAAAGTCCTACAAGATGACACAATGTGTCATTAGGCCACTAATTCGTACGTGACACAAAAGGAAGGCGAACACTAGAGAGAACTATTCAACTCTCACACTAACATGGACTTCCTCAGAAAAATAGGAAACAGAACACATAACAACAAATATGGACACTGAATTAAGTATCACACTGTTGCGGCGTGCAACCCGATCCCAACAATATACCCATGGCGGCGTGCCACCCGATCCAAACAATATAACCATGGCGATGTGCCACCCGATCCAAACAATATAAAACTCACATAAGGAGCCAAACGTCAAGCTGAATAGCTCATCACATCAAAATACTGAATATCGAGCATAAGCACACTAAGGTGCATGATATCAGTCACAAGGAAACATATAGCGCTATAGGCTACAAACTCAAGCACAACTGAGGTGCGATATATGATCTAAGTCTCAAGAGCCATCATGGTCATATAACATCACCGCTAAGCGGAACCTCAACACATAAGGGATTTACCAAGCCGTCTCACAACTCATACGGCACAATATATCTTTACATGAACTAACTAACCACGAAATAAGACCGCGACTATCCCTCCATAAAGGGCGCATTGCTGGAAGAAACACAACTGGCCTGACGCAAGGCTCACTTCCACATTTAAACCAATCCACCGACCTTAAGTCTATCCTGGTCGTGCCAAGCTAAGTCAATAATATTTCACAGGTCTATAACCCAACAAGCAGAGTGCCCTCCAGGCATAAATTCTCAAATGAATGATATCACCAAAATCCTCATACTTGGTTTAAATTTCTAACCAATCAAGTGACTACAAGTCACACCTATACAATCTTCTTGTGGGTCAAGCTCCCACCATCCTTCGAATAATTAAACGGGCCTGCACATTCAACCCACCGACTGCACTAACACTAAAAAGTGATCAGGAGTCCCTAACCGGGATGCAAAGCCTTTCTCACAGAACACCGATCTCAAATGATACCGATGTTAATACCCATCTTACTCAAAACACTGAAACTCCTTTCCTGCTCATCCGAGCTCTTTATATCACATTCATTGACCAAACTGTGACCTTGGTCCTTACTTCAAATTTCATACTACTCACTGCATATCACGTGCCGATATACGATAGACGCAATTTCCATCATAGCTCTAGAACTGACGATAGGCTAATATTTCATCACATAAGACTTTCCATTTAGCTCACTGCACGAGAACTATAACAACATATGGCGAATTCTCATAACCATCGAATATGCCAATCTCTAAGTAGTGGTCCAAGCCACCATAACCCTTCCCGAGATCTGCCTACTCATAACATTCCCTTAACAGAAGAATACTTCAGAACTACATCAATCACTGCGGCCGACAAGTCTCAAATGCACCGCCACAAATCACATGCATAATTCGATCACGTTGCATGAATCGATCATTGACACCAATACGCCAACTCAACTATGGCTGATCAATCTACTTCTTTCCAGGTTATCCTTGATTGCCTTAGAAATGTTAATATCTTCCTTCAATACCTAACTTATTCCAACCGTACTTATCCCGAGTGACCTTAAATCATGAGGCCATGCTATCTCAAGAACGACGACCATTTCATGTCTCTCAAATACTACACCACAAGTCAAAACATCATAGATCGTTTTGTGCCTTTCTTCATAAGTTGCTTCAAAAGCTTGAGCCTCGGCTGTACTTATAGACTCAGAATTATCAGGCACCACACTTTACCTCTTGAATTCACTAGGACCGCTATTGAGAGCCATCCAGCCCTGACTTGCCCCAGTACGCAACCAACTCTACTAAATTTTGTAATATATGAATACCCTCTCGATAAAGCCCCCAGCGAAACCACTTCCCGCAAAGCCCGCACCTATACGAGGCATAAATCATGAGTCTTTCCTCAAGTTTGAACACGAGCCAGTAAGGCTAACCATAACATGCATTCAACAATTCATATACTGAAATTACCACTCATGGCCTTTTTTCCGTGGCTGCAATAACACAATAATACGCTAGTATCCAGAATTCACACAGGTAATTAACCATGAGACCCAATCTTAAGCGGTGGGACTCTCCCACTTAGCCCAAAGCCACTATTACACGACTCTTGAACACATTAGAACCATTCTCTCAAGTCATTTACTATTATTCCACTGCAACTCACTTGATCCAACGAATATAACCACATGTGCTCTATTAGTACTCTAACACCATAGAGTATGACCTCATCCCAATACAACCAAACATTTTCTCGTTCCATGCACCGAGCATTCTCTACCAACGATATCTTAAAACATACTATGATTCTCACACGCCTACGAAGCACCATGTAGCCTTTGTCGAATATTTCCCTGCTGATAATAAAATGTAGAGTTTATTAGGGACACAGGAACATCCAAAGTCCCAACATCATACCATACGAGCCTTAACTCTTGCCCATCCGCAAGTTTTCAAGAACTTTTTGTTAAAATAGCACCTAAATACATCGCAGGCCAAATCTGATATGACACATGACCTATAATTAGATCGTTGATAGTGAAATCCTTTCACTTGACACGAAGCCTTAAGATACATCTTGCTAATCCATGATACTAGCCTTTAACATTCGTACGTTTTCATCTTAAGACAAGCCAAAGACATTTGTTTGGTACATGTCCTTCTTAAGACAGTTAAACTCATTTCCCACCAGTATCTCTGCTGTCTGAATCCTTCGTTAAATAGATATCTCATGTGAACCATATAGTCTTTATTACTGTCACGACCCCAAATCTGGTCGTGATGGCGCCCAACACATTGCTAAGCCAGCCTGACCAATCAATAACAATAACGGAGCTAGAAGCTCTCTTTAGCCCATTTAAGCATAACAAATCACGAAGCAATAACGATACATATAACGCAAAACGGGGAACCAAGTCCCATAATACATCAACTCCCATAGACCAAAGGGTTAAGAGTCATGAGCCTCTACTGAACGTAAGTGTATAAAGTTTATAACAACTCAGTGCGGAAAGCAAAGACAACAAGATAAGAAATGACAGCTAGAAGGGGAGTCAGGTCCTGCGGACGCTGCAGCTACCTCGACTATCCCGCACAATGCCTCCAAGTAGCTACCGAATCAAGTCTGTTGAGAGGTACCTGGATCTGCACACAAGGTGCAGGGAGTAAAATGAGTACTGCCAGACTCAGTGGTAATAAACAAGGGTAAGACAGCGTAGATAAAAAATCCGCAATAAAGCACTATGTAAAACTATAATCAGCTACCCTGTCACAGAATCAATATTCACTGTACCGGTACCAACAATTTCCAATAAATAGCATAACAGCTAGCAGATGTAGCTAAATGCAATGCAATGCATGATATGACCGCTACGGCGCGTAGCCCGACTCCAATTTTGGGTACCCGTGCTCACTGTGGGGGTTCAGACTCCGGAGGGCTCCTACAGCCCAAGCACATCTCATAGAGATATTCCTGCAGCGTGCATTCCGATCCAACATATATCTCGCTGCGGCGCGCAACCCGATCCACTACTAGTCGACTAATATGCAGATACAGCCTCGCAGGCTCAAAAGTAGTTTTTGAAAACTCTTTCTTTCATTTTTCAGTTGGAAAACAGTAATATCAAGTTCCAGAGATTGGAATTAGCATAATAACAGAAATAGCTGCGGACTAGTAGTAAACTAGCATGTCTATATGATAAGACAATGATAACGATCCTCGCGGGATCCAATAACTGGCTCACGGCCCACAAGTATACTCGACCGCCCAAGAAGGGGTTCAACGGCTCGAGAATAGCCAATAATATAGTATCAACAGGTCGGACTAATATATAGTCTCCAGTTCATGATCGACCTCGCACTCTCAAGAGTGTGCGTGTCTCGCCGCTATACAGCGTCACAAAGTGGTATACCGGGGTTTCGAACCCGCTGGTCATCACCCACATCTATTACTCACCTCGATACGGCGCGACGACTACTTCGCAATGCCCTTGCCACGAGAATCAAGCTCCGCACGCATAGAATCTGATCAAATACAGTAGAAACACAACAAATTAGGCCAATGGGACAACACCCAATCAATATAACCCAATTTACATCAAAATTCCCAAAGTTGTCAAAACCCGACTTTCGGTACATTTCTCAAAAAATTACGAAAGTCACATATTCGGAATCCTCATCTCGATACGAGTCTAACCATATCAATTTTGCCAAATTCGGACTCCATTTGCCCATTCAAAACCTTGATTTTCTAAAGTTCAAGCCTAGGGCTAAATCCTCCATAAATTACCCCAAATTCCTCCATTTTCATGATATAATTGCATAATATTACCAATACTAACCATAGTTTAAGTCCATAGTTGATTACCTGATGATTTCCCTTGAATTTCTCTTCAAAATCGCCCAAATCGCCTCTAAAGCCGAGACCCAAATGTGTGAAATGTTTCTGAAATTTTTCTAACTTCTGATACACTTAACTCACAGCGATTTTCGCTTCTGCGGATAAAATTCCGCCTCTGCGGAACCGCTTCTGCGACCTTTTGGTCGCTTCTGCGAACCCAGGCCCTTTTGGCCATTTCAGCACCAGCGATCCAAGGACCGCCCCTGCGCATCCGCTTCTGCAGAAATTAGTCCGCTTCTGCGGAATGATCCGCTTCTGCGACCAAGAGTCCGCTTCAGCGGACTCGCCTATGCGATCAAACATCCGCTTCTGCGGATTTTCCCAAGACGGCTCAAGACCGCTTCTGCGATCGACCTCTCGCACCAGCGAAGCCGCTCCTGCGGACCAGGCTCCGCTTCAGCGGTCGGCTCCACTTCTGCGCCTCGTTGTCCGCTTCTGCGGAGTCGCTCCTGCGCTCCCGTTTCCGCAGGAGCGAAAACAACAGAACATACTCAAAACCTGCAATTTTTCCACATTTCTCCCGTTTAACCATCCGGAATCACCCCGAGGCCCCCGGGACCTCATCCAAACACACCAACACATCTTAATACCTTATTCGAACTTGCTCCAATCCTCAAAACACGTCTAATAACACCAAAACCCATAATTCACATCAAATTCAAACCTAAATTCCTTAAAACATTCCGAATTACACATTCAATC
Source organism: Nicotiana noctiflora (assembly GCA_032618575.1). Classification (NCBI taxonomy): domain Eukaryota; kingdom Viridiplantae; phylum Streptophyta; class Magnoliopsida; order Solanales; family Solanaceae; genus Nicotiana; species Nicotiana noctiflora. The sequence continues at coordinate 40,881 of JASVEL010007290.1, forward strand.
AAAAACCCGACCAAACGACGTCCGAATGACCTGAAATTTTGCAGGCACATCCAAAATCACCTAACGGAGCTACTGCAACTGTCGGAATTCCATTCCAACTCCCGGATCAAAATCTCACCTACCGTTCGGATTTCGCCAAAATTCAACCTTAGCCAATTCAAGCCTATTTCTACATCGGGCCTCCAAATTCAATTCCTATCGCTCCCCTAAATCACAAATCACCTCCCGGAACTAACCGAATCACCAAAATCCGATTTCGAGCCCTCTAACCAAATAGTCAACTCCGGGTTGACTTTCCTTATTCAAGCTTCATTCAAAAAGGCTATATGCCTCATTTTCAATCCAATTCACTCCTAACTCACCCGATAGACTCTAACACCTGATATAAAATCGTAAAACATGTTTTTACAACATAACGGGGTGGTAATTCCCGTGACGACGGGCCGGGTCGTCACATTCTCCCCTCTTAAGCAAACGCTCGTCCTCGAGCGGGTCAAGAAACATACCTGAAGTCTCAAACAAGTGAGGATATCTCTGCTCCGCATTTCCCGCTCGACCTCCCAAGTGGCCTCATCCACGGGTCAACCTCTCCACTAAACCTTAACTGATGCAATCTCCTTAGACGTCAATTTTCTCACCTGCCTTCCCAAAATGGCAATAGGCTCCACATCATAGGATAGATCACCATCAAGCTGAATGGTGCTGAAATCTAATACATGAGACGGATCTCCAATGTACTTCGGAGCATAGACACATGGAATACTGGATGAACGCTGGATAAGCTGGGCGGCAAGGCCAACTCATATGCCACCTCTCCAACTCTCCTAAGTATCTCAAAAGGACCAATGTACCCGGGACTCAACTTTCCTTTCTTCCCAAACCTCATGACACCCTTCATAGGTGAAATCTTCAACAATACTCTATCACCAACCATGAAAGACAACTCTCGAACTCTACGGTCCGCATAACTCTTCTGACGAGACTGTGCTGTACGAAGCCTCTCCTAGATCAACTTTGCTCTATCCAGAGCATCCTGGACTAACTCAGTCCCTATCAATCTAACCTCACCAGGCTCAAACCATCCCACGGCGGATCTACACCGCCTGCCATACAATGCCTCATACGGGGCCATCTGAATACTCGACTGATAACTGTTGTTGTAGGCAAACTCAGCAAGTGGTAGGAACTCATCCCACGAACCACCAAAGTCAATCACACATGCTCGCAACATATCCTCCAAGATCTGAATAGTGCGCTCAGACTGCCCATCTGTCTGGGGGTGAAATGCAGTACTCAACTCAACCCGCGTACCCATCTCTCGCTGAAATGCTCTCCAAAACTGAGAAGTGAACTGAGTACCCCTGTCGGATATGATAGACACCGGAACTCCATGCAACCGAACAATCTCTCGAATAAAGATCGCTGCCAACCGCTCCGATGAGTAGGTAGTACTAACTGGAATGAAGTGAGCTGACTTGGTCGGTCTATCCACAATCACCCATACAGAATCAAACTTCCTCGCCGACCGAGGGAGTCCAGTAACAAAGTCCATAGTGATCCTCTCCCATTTCCACTCAGGAATAACAATGCGCTGAAATACACCACCGGGCCTCTGATGCTCGTACTTAACCTGCTGACAGTTGAGGCACCGTGCTACATGTCCGACAATGTCCATTTTCATCTTTCTCCACCAATAGTGCTGTTTCAAATCTGGATACATCTTAGCGGCTCCTGGATGGATAGAATACCGCGAGCTATGGGCCTCTTCCAGAATCAACTCACGAAGGCCATCAACATTGGGCACACATATCCAGCCTTGCATCCTCAATACGCCGTCACTATCAATGGTGACATCTCTAGCATCATCATGCTGAACTCTGTCCCTCAGGACAGCCAAATGTGGATCATCGTACTGGTGCTCACGAATACGATCATATAGAGATGACCGAGATACAACACAAGCCAATACCCTGCTGGGCTCCGAAATATCTAACCTCACTAGCCGATTGGCTAGCACCTGAACATCATGGGCAAATGGCCTCTCCTCAGCTGGAATATATGCAAAGCTCCCCATACTGACCACCTTCCGGCTCAAAGCATCGGCCACCACATTGGCCTTCCCTGGATGATATAATATAGTAATGTCATAATCCTTCAGCAACTCTAGCCATCTCCGTTGTCTCAAATTAAGGTCTTTCTGTTTGAACAAGTGCTGGAGACTACGATGGTCGGTATACACCTCACAAGACACGCCGTACAAATAGTGCCTCCAAATCTTCAATGCATGAACAATGGCGGCTAGCTCCAAGTCATGAACAGGATTGTAAGGCCCCGAAAATTTTTTCGAGTTATTTAAGATTTCGTCGTGCTAATGTAGGCTACATTGTTTTATCTGGTGTGCAAATAAGGATTCATAATATTATGGATACTAATTAGATAGTTTAATAAGGGTATAAGTCTTATTATAAGTGATTTGGGGTCTAAGGAGAGGCCTAAGCCTAATCCAAGATGGAAAATTGCATATTAGACGAAATCTGTAAAAGAGTGCGCACAAGACCTCACTTTGAATGATCATATCTCCGGTTATATAAGTAGTTGTGTGAGGATCAACCTATCAAATTAAAGCCCTTTGAGTCTAGTTTCCAACGCAACAAACCGTTCGTCATTCGGAGGTGTATCCAGAAAGTTATGATCATTTTACTCGTCAGGTGTCAGATGCGCGAAGTCCTGCGCGAAGTGGACTTCGCGCACACTTCGCGCACCTTAGGCAGAATGCTCAGGAAAATGCGCGAAGTCATGCGCGAAGCTTGCACACTTCGCGCACCTGGGCAACACTTCGCGCACCTGGATAGTTTTAATACCCCAAAGACCGGCCTAGAGTGTTCCAAACTCATTTTTGGTGTTATGACTTGCTCTCTCAAGAGGGTTTCATCCCAAACTTCATCCCTATGATCTAAGGTAAGATTTTATAGTTCTTTGAGTAATTTCTACCCCTTAAACACTTATACTAACAAGGATTAATCTTCAAAATCCTTAGATTTTCCTTCTAATTCTTGAATTCTTCAAGAACACCTCAAGTGGAGATTCTTAAAATTCTTACAACAAGAGGTATGTCTATCATCTCCAACTACTCTATGGTGATTATTTATGTAAGATACATACATTAGAACTCATGGGAGGGTGATTGGGAGCCATGGGTTCCTAACCTAGGTTATGTTAGTATTGTAGAGGTTGTGAGATGTGTTATTGAGGTATGATTCTTGGTATGGTAGTGTTATGTATGCATGCTTGTGCAAATAGAGTTGTGGGAAGATTGATGAACATAAATAAGTAAAGATAGGGTTAGGGAATGAAGCAATTCTTGAAAAGGGGATTTGAAATCAAGATGCACAATTAGTATTTGATAAAATGCTCAAATGAGCTAGTTTCATGAATATCTTTCTAATATGTGTTTAATTTTGTTATGTCTCATAGTAGATTGGAATTGCTAGAGTTTTGGAGTGTTGTAGTAACTTAAGGAAAGCTCAATCGAGGTATGTATGGCTAATTTTGATTATTGTGAAATCGCCCTTATGTGTAAAATTGTTTGGCATGTGTTGATTTGAGAAATTGTATGTGATTAATTGATGTTGTTGTTGGATATTCAAAGTTGTTGTTGAACTATGAGTGTTGTGGTATGAAATATGAACCGAAAGGTAAATGAGAGTTGAATTGGGTAAAGAATTTGTGAATAATGATTATGATAGCCTATATGGCACCTTGTGGAAAAGAAAACGAAACACTTGAGAATTGGTTTATTGTGGAAAGAGATGAAACACTTGAATTATGGAAAATTGTTGAATATACATGTGTGAATATTCTTGAATGTGGAAACATTGTAACTTGGTTGTGATATTGGCTTGAGAAGTAATTGAGAACATGAAACAATGTGCAAGTTGCTTATTTGAACTTGTTGAAATTGTGTGTAGTACCTTATCTGCTGCTGTTTGAAATTGTTGTGTTTTCAACTGTAAGGCGGGGTCGTGTTGCGCGCCGCAACGTGGTGAAATAAGGTGTGGGTTGGGGTGATAAGGGTGGCCGAGGTAATAAGGGTGGTCGGGGGCAATAAGGATGGAAAGCGATCGAAATCGCTATTGAAAATTGATACATAAATCAATAATGTGAAATTGTGAAAGGAGACAGCAGGAGAGTTTGCAACCTGTGGGGCACTGATTGCCCCTTTGTTTGACTACTTGTTCTTTACGTGATTGATTGGTTATTGTTAAATTGGTTGATTGTAGAAAGTGCTTTGTGTGAGAATTATTTGAAATGAGGAAAATGTGGAAACATGGTTGGTTGGCTTAATAAATTGTTGATGTAATTTAATGGCTTGAGTTTACTTGGGACAAAGTTTGTCCATACATACCCAGTACAATTCAAGTGTACTGACGTCCCTTTTGCCGGGGGCGCTACATTCGTGTCATGATTGTAGGTGGATCAGTAGCAGGCGCTTCAGCTCATCGGCAGTAGTATCCTTCTCCTTCCACTGCCCTTTTTGGTGAGCCCCTCTCTTCCTCCGGGCCTTGTGTGGTTCATGCCACTCGATTTAGATTTCATTTTGGTTTTGTAAGGTATAGCCGGAGCCTTGTTACCGGCAAGTATTGTATTTCTCTTTTTGTATCCTAGAGGCTCTGTAGACATGTAAACTGTGGGACTCCAGTCTTATGTATATATATGGTGTTATGTCGGGCGTTGTGAAAATTGAAATCTTGTTAATGAATCACTCGTATCATTTTATTTGTTTAATGTGAAATCAATTATGATTAGTAATATATTTGGTTAATGAGAAACAGTCAACACAGGGGTAACGCGTGGGAATGAAAGGCACCCAGGTCCGCTTGACTGGGGCAACCCGGTCAGGCGCCGGTCATGTTCCTCGATTTGGGGCGTGACAAACTTGGTATCAGAGCCTAAGGTTTGTAAAGTGTCCTAGGATGTCTCGGAGCCGTGTCTAGTAGTGCTCTTCTTATAGGTGTGTTGTCGACCACATCATATAAGTAGGGGCTACACGGACATTTAGGAATATTACCCTTCTTCAACATTCCAAATCGTGCGATAAAGCTTGACTATAAGATTGTTTTATAACTCGTGCGTTGAGATTCAAGGTAAGTTTAAATGCTCTTTCGTCTGTTTCATGTAGTGTTGTTATATGTCATGACCAACGGGAAAAGACATGGGTATTATGGAGATTGCACATGTATCTTGTTGAATAAACAGTATGAATATATATAGTATAAGTACATAGTACTACAAGTATGCTTTATTTGAGTAGTACTACAAGTATGCTTTATTTGAGGAAAGGATTAAAAGTGATTACCCGCACGAAGAGGCATTAATTTGACAATTGATATGTAAGTTTGAGTAGAACACGTGGTTAGTGCGAGAAGTATATAATTGATCGCAAGGTGTGAAATAATATTGGTTAAATAAGCACGTGATATATGGGAGAAAGACTAAGAGATTAATGGTGAGAGTGTAAGTCTCTCACATGAGTTAAAAAGTTATGAAATGAGACTCAATTGGTCCCTAGGTGAGAAAACCCTTGTCTTACGAACGTTATAAGGACCCAGAAATGTACGAGGTTGCGTTACACTCATAAAGGATATGCGTGGGGACTTGGAATCCCATACCTACGTGGCTGAATAGGAATAGGGAACTTATGAGATCAATACTATGGTGACTTAAATTTTCCTAATAGTCGAGTATATATAAGAGGGATAGATATATGAGGCATATGTTGCTAAAGTTTCTACACTCAAGACTTGTGTGAAGATCAAGGACATTCGCCCCATGTGGGAGAGGGAGGGCCATCGTGAGGCTACTTAAATACAATGAAACAAGAGTGAGACCATGTAGCTATGATATTTGAATATTTTGGTGAAGACAGGTGTGGTCTAGAAAAGAGATAATGGGTAACATGACTCTCTGAAAGAATATGCTAATGATAGACAACTAGCATCCCAAGAGATTAAGGAATGTAAATTCTTCACGCATGGCAATGTGAATGATAGGGTCAACGATTCTAGAAAATAAGAGTATGTTTGTAAAGAGACTTTTACTTGTTAGAAGGACAGGAGAAATGGAACCCAAGGAAGTACCATATGTCAAATGTGAAAGATTGTGAGTACTTGGAATGGGCTAATCATAGATTTGTGATTTAAACAAAGTTTCGGGATACTAAGAAAGCCACAACGAGTGGGAGAAATAAATGTGTTGCCACAACAACCCAAGATGGTAATTGGGGCTTGATAGAGAGCCTCTAAAGAGTCTTACAAATAGATAAGTGTTGAGTGATGTTCAGACGAACACTCTTTGCTACATATATCCCAATAAGAGTTAAGAGGTGAGCCGGATGAAATACCAAAGGTAATGGACCACGTAATATATGGAAGAGTGCGTGGCTATTCACTAACTAGGAAGAATGAGGTGAGAAGAAATAAGGAGAAAACCTTTAAATTGAGATGGTCATGGTTATCTAAAACAATTTTTGCACTAGAATGGTGGACCCACTTAGGGAACAAGTGTTAATAAAAGTTATAAGGGACTAACCGCAATGCAACCGACTTGGGTGACACTGAATATCAACTAAAGGGTCTAGAGATAGTTCATGTCTACACACAATGGTAAGTGAGATTATCGTTGGTGAAGTTGTGGTACTGTAAAATGATTAAACAAGACATAATGATTTTTCAAGTTCATGGGAGGCGGACAAATGTGTGGGACAATAAAGCTATTAACTATGCACTATCCGCAAAACAGGATGGGAATGAAAGGTTCGGAATAGATTGAAAGAGGATGAACACTCGTGACGGACTAGACATGTTTAGCATGATAAATCTTAAGCCGCAAGATCAGGGAACATTATTGGTAACTATAACATGGGGAATAAGGCGAGTTATTCATCGGAGATAGAATCAGGTGGACTAAGCCTTACACTTAAGAGTAAAACCAAAAGTTGTTGTTGAAGGATTGAGGAGGATTTAAAGTTTCAAAGAATACCCTTCTCGGGCTAGTGACCCTTCCTAAATCATATGCATATAAAGGTTGTTGATATATGTTTTAAGAGGTGTTTAACCGTAAGGAGGGATGGTAGGAATTTTCATTCACGGGGGAAGTAGTGCAGTTTCTTAAATTCTATAATGTACATATGGGGAGAAGAGGATAGTTAAGAAAAGTTAGAGCACAATGTTACCTTACATTTGATGCAATGTCGTGCAAGATAGTGTTATTCGGGGTACGTGTGCAAGTTAGCCGGTGCTATTCATTTGAGATAGGAGGTCATATGAGAAAACTCATTCAGTAATGCCTTTTGTTAAGAATTGTGAAGAGTTAGTAGAAATTGTTCACATGGGATCGTAACCATATCAAGAAAATTATAGTAGAACTCAATTCGTGGAAGGTCTTATGTAAGAGGAATATAATAAAGATGTTTCGCTAATGATGTAAAGTGTTAAGGTGATAGTTATGCCTCCAAGGTTGGTTTGGGGTGTGTGTTGATACAACACGGAAAGGTTATAGAGTATACTTTGAGATAACTCAAGAATCACGAGAAGAATTATCCGACACATGATTTAGAGCTCGCAACAGTTGTGTCTGCTTTGAAATATGGCGGTATTATCTTTATGGAGTTCATGTAGATGTGTTTCTAGACCACAACGGCCTCCAATATTTGTTCAAGCAGAAGGAACTGAATCTGAGACAGCGGCGGTGGTTAGAATTGCTTAAGGGCTATGATATGAACATATTGTACCATCAAGGGAAGGCAAATATGGTAGCCGACGCTCTTAGTCGAAAATCCATGGGTAGTTTGGCTCATTTGGGTATGGATCAGAGACTCCTGGCTCGGGAGGTTTACCAATTGGCCAGTTTGGGGGTTCGTATCTCGGCGTCAGACGAGGGGGATATTTTGGTGCATGATGGAGCAGAATCATCATTGGTCGCGGAAATCAAGGAAAAACAGTTCATGGATCCAGTAAAGGAAGCAGTCATGGATAACAAGACTTCAGCATTTGTACTCAGCAGCGAAGATGGTGTATTACGGTGTCAAGATAGGCTATGTGTTCCGGATGTGGACGAGCTTCGGGAAAGGGTAATGGCAGAGGCTCATATTTCCAGGTATTCGGTACACCCAGGTTCCACGAAAATGTATCATGACCTTAAGGAGATTTATTGGTGGAACGGTATGAAAAGGGATGTAGCAAGCTTTGTAGCTAAATGTCCGAACTGTCAGCAAGTGAAGGCCGAGCATCAACGGCCTGGTGGATTAACTCAGCTTATAGAAATACCAAGGTGGAAATGGGAGATGATCAATATGGATTTCGTGGTAGGGTTACCTCGCACTCAGCGTAAGTTTGACTCAATATGGGTGATAGTGGATCGACTCACCAAATCAACTCACTTCCCGCCTGTCAAGTCCACTGATACCGCGGAGCAATATGCAAGATTGTACATCAAGGAGATAGTAAGACTTCATGGCACTCCACTTTCTATTATCTCGGATCGCGGGGCTCAGTTCACAGCTAACTTTTGGAAGAAGTTTCAGCAAGGTTTGGGAACTCAGGTGAATCTCAGCACAGCTTTCCATCCACAGACCGACGGTCAGGCCGAGCGGACCATTCAGACGCTTGAAGATATGTTGCGGTCTTGTGTCTCAGATTTTAAAGGTAATTGGGATGAACACTTGCCACTGATAGAATTTGCTTACAATAACAGCTATCATGCTAGCATTCAGATGGCCCCGTTTGAGGCATTGTACGGGAGACGATGTAGGTCGCCAATCGGGTGGTTTGAGGTAGGTGAAGCGGAATTGCTAGGGCCAGATATGGTATACGAGGCTATAGAAAAGGTCAAGGTTATTCAGGAGAGAATGAAAACAGCACAGAGTCGTCAAAAATCCTATGCAGACGTTCGTCGAAGGGATTTGGAGTTTCAAGTCGATGATTGGGTGTTCTTGAGGGTATCTCCTATGAAGGGAGTCATGCGATTCGTAAAGAAAGGAAAATTGAGTCCTAGGTATGTCGGGCCATATCGGATCGTTCAAAGGATTGGTCAAGTTGCTTATAGGCTAGAGTTGCCTCCTGAGATGTCATCAATGCATCCGGTGTTCCATGTGTCCATGTTGAAGAAAGTGATTGGAGATCCATCCACCATCATGCCGGTCGAGGCTATTGAGGTTAATGAGGATTTGTCATATGAAGAAGTTCCGGTTGCCATCCTTGATAGGCAAGTTCGTAAGTTGAGAAATAAGGAAGTTGCCTCTGTTAAAGTATTGTGGCGAAGTCAACAAGTTGAGGAGGCCATGTGGGAGGCAGAAAAAGAGATGAAGGAAAAGTACCCCCATTTGTTTGATCAAGCTTAGTAGAAATTAGGCGATCCTTCTACTCCTAGTAACTATTGTCTTGTCCAAGTTGTTTCCCTCTTAGTGTTATTCAAGTTTCCTTCATTTGGTAATGAGTTGTATGTGTTGTTACCTTGGGTCACTTAAACCTTTCTTGATAAATGGAAGCCTTATAAAGATTCATGTGCTAAGTAAACAACTAATAGTAAGTGTAGATTGATAATGGTTTGTTTATGTGTACATGGTGTATTGAGACAGTTAAATAAGGTAAGGACTCATTGAATTAGCTAGTTTATGCGCGATGTAACAATGTGATAGAATATGTGTGATCGTTGAGGTAAGGAAGTGTATACAAGCTGTGGAAAGTGCTATAATTGTGTATTGTTGTTGGATAATGTATTTCGGGGGCTCTCTAACAGGTGGATATGTCCATATTACAAAGAAAACTCTGGCGAAAATTTCGGAAATTTAAGAAGTTAGCCAAATTCGTGGCTATTGATATATTTCATGATGTGAACAAACTGAAGTTACATAAGGAAGGCTAGTGAATGGACCTCAATCCTCATTCGAGGACGAATGCTCCTAAGGGGGGGAGAATGTAAGGCCCCGAAAATTTTTTTCGAGTTATTTAAGATTTCGTCGTGCTAATGTAGGCTACATTGTTTTATCTGGTGTGCAAATAAGGATTCATAATATTATGGATACTAATTAGATAGTTTAATAAGGGTATAAGTCTTATTATAAGTGATTTGGGGTCTAAGGAGAGGCCTAAGCCTAATCCAAGATGGAAAATTGCATATTAGACGAAATCTGTAAAAGAGTGCGCACAAGACCTCACTTTGAATGATCATATCTCCGGTTATATAAGTAGTTGTGTGAGGATCAACCTATCAAATTAAAGCCCTTTGAGTCTAGTTTCCAACGCAACAAACCGTTCGTCATTCGGAGGTGTATCCAGAAAGTTATGATCATTTTACTCGTCAGGTGTCAGATGCGCGAAGTCCTGCGCGAAGTGGACTTCGCGCACACTTCGCGCACCTTAGGCAGAATGCTCAGGAAAATGCGCGAAGTCATGCGCGAAGCTTGCACACTTCGCGCACCTGGGCAACACTTCGCGCACCTGGATAGTTTTAATACCCCAAAGACCGGCCTAGAGTGTTCCAAACTCATTTTTGGTGTTATGACTTGCTCTCTCAAGAGGGTTTCATCCCAAACTTCATCCCTATGATCTAAGGTAAGATTTTATAGTTCTTTGAGTAATTTCTACCCCTTAAACACTTATACTAACAAGGATTAATCTTCAAAATCCTTAGATTTTCCTTCTAATTCTTGAATTCTTCAAGAACACCTCAAGTGGAGATTCTTAAAATTCTTACAACAAGAGGTATGTCTATCATCTCCAACTACTCTATGGTGATTATTTATGTAAGATACATACATTAGAACTCATGGGAGGGTGATTGGGAGCCATGGGTTCCTAACCTAGGTTATGTTAGTATTGTAGAGGTTGTGAGATGTGTTATTGAGGTATGATTCTTGGTATGGTAGTGTTATGTATGCATGCTTGTGCAAATAGAGTTGTGGGAAGATTGATGAACATAAATAAGTAAAGATAGGGTTAGGGAATGAAGCAATTCTTGAAAAGGGGATTTGAAATCAAGATGCACAATTAGTATTTGATAAAATGCTCAAATGAGCTAGTTTCATGAATATCTTTCTAATATGTGTTTAATTTTGTTATGTCTCATAGTAGATTGGAATTGCTAGAGTTTTGGAGTGTTGTAGTAACTTAAGGAAAGCTCAATCGAGGTATGTATGGCTAATTTTGATTATTGTGAAATCGCCCTTATGTGTAAAATTGTTTGGCATGTGTTGATTTGAGAAATTGTATGTGATTAATTGATGTTGTTGTTGGATATTCAAAGTTGTTGTTGAACTATGAGTGTTGTGGTATGAAATATGAACCGAAAGGTAAATGAGAGTTGAATTGGGTAAAGAATTTGTGAATAATGATTATGATAGCCTATATGGCACCTTGTGGAAAAGAAAACGAAACACTTGAGAATTGGTTTATTGTGGAAAGAGATGAAACACTTGAATTATGGAAAATTGTTGAATATACATGTGTGAATATTCTTGAATGTGGAAACATTGTAACTTGGTTGTGATATTGGCTTGAGAAGTAATTGAGAACATGAAACAATGTGCAAGTTGCTTATTTGAACTTGTTGAAATTGTGTGTAGTACCTTATCTGCTGTTTGAAATTGTTGTGTTTTAACCTGTAAGGCGGGGTCGTGTTGCGCGCCGCAACGTGGTGAAATAAGGTGTGGGTTGGGGTGATAAGGGTGGCCGAGGTAATAAGGGTGGTCGGGGGCAATAAGGATGGAAAGCGATCGAAATCGCTATTGAAAATTGATACATAAATCAATAATGTGAAATTGTGAAAGGAGACAGCAGGAGAGTTTGCAACCTGTGGGGCACTGATTGCCCCTTTGTTTGACTACTTGTTCTTTACGTGATTGATTGGTTATTGTTAAATTGGTTGATTGTAGAAAGTGCTTTGTGTGAGAATTATTTGAAATGAGGAAAATGTGGAAACATGGTTGGCTGGCTTAATAAATTGTTGATGTAATTTAATGGCTTGAGTTTACTTGGGACAAAGTTTGTCCATACATACCAATACAATTCAAGTGTACTGACGTCCCTTTTGCCGGGGGCGCTACATTCGTGTTATGATTGTAGGTGGATCAGTAGCAGGCACTTCAGCTCATCGGCAGTAGTATCCTTCTCCTTCCACTGCCCGTTTTGGTGAGCCCCTTTCTTCCTTGGGGCCTTGTGTGGTTCATGCCACTCGATTTAGATTTCATTTTGGTTTTGTAAGGTATAGCCGGAGCCTTGTTACCGGCAAGTATTGTATTTCTCTTTTGTATCCTAGAGGCTCTGTAGACATGTAAACTGTGGGACTCCAGTCTTATGTATATATATGGTGTTATGTCGGGCGTTGTGAAAATTGAAATCTTGTTAATGAATCACTCGTATCATTTTATTTGTTTAATGTGAAATCAATTATGATTAGTAATATATTTGGTTAATGAGAAACAATCAACACAGGGGTAACGCGTGGGAATGAAAGGCACCCAGGTCCGCTTGACTGGGGCAACCCGGTCAGGCGCCGGTCATGTTCCTCGATTTGGGGCGTGACAAGGATAGTTCTTCTCATGCGGCTTCAACTGCCGAGAAGCATAAGCAATTACCTTTCTTTCCTGCATCAACACACAACATATCCCCACTCTCGAGGCATCACAATAAACGGTATATGAACCCGAAGCTGATGGCAATACTAACACTGGAGATGTGGTCAAAGCTGTCTTGAGCTTCTGAAAGCTCTCCTCGCACTCATCCGACCACACGAATGGTGCACCCTTCTAGGTCAATTTAGTCAATGAAGAAGCAATGGATGAAAATCCCTAAACAAACCGGCGATAATATCCCACCAAGCCAAGAAAACTCCTAATCTCCGTAGCTGAGGACGGTCTAGGCCAACTCTGCACCGCCTCTATCTTTTTCGGATCAACCTGAATACCATCACGAGACACCCCATGTCCCAGAAATGCTACGAACTCGAGCCAAAACTCGCACTTGGAGAATTTAGCATATAGCTTCTCCTCCCTTAATCTCTGCAACACAATACTCAAATGTTGAGCATGCTCCTCCTGACTACGGGAGTAGACTAGAATGTCATCAATGAACACAATCACAAATGAATCCAAATAGGGCTCGAACACACTGTTCATCAGATGCATAAATGTTGCTGGGGCGTTGGTCAGCCCAAACTACATCACAAGAAACTCATAATGACCATATCGGGTCCTGAATGCAGTCTTCATAATATCTGAGTCTCTGATCTTCAACTGATGATAGCTCGAACGAAGATCGATCTTAGAAAACACCCTCGCACCCTGTAACTGATCAAACAAATCATCTATGCGCGGTAGAGGGTACTTTTTCTTCACTGTCACTTTGTTCAATTGCTATAATCAATACACATTCGCATGGAACCATCTTTCTTTTTAACAAATAATACCGGCGCACAACACGGAGACACACTAGGGCGGATGAAACCCTTATCCAAAAGTTCTTGAAGCTGTTCTTTTAGTTCTTTCAACTCGGCTGGTGCCATTCGATAAGGAGGAATGGATATGGGCTGAGTTCCCGGCACCAAGTCAATGCCAAAATCAATATCCCTGTCCGGCGGCATGCCCGGCAGGTCTGAGGGGAATACATCTGGGAAGTCCCTCACAACAGGTACAGAATCAATGCTAGGAGACTCAGCTTCCACATCTCTCACAAAAGCTAAGTACGATAAACACCCTTTTTCAACCATCTTCTGAGCTTTTAAGAACGAAATAACACGGCTAGGGACGAAATCGGTTGAACCCCGCCACTCAATCCGAGAAATACCAGGAATGGCCAACGTAACTGTCTTAGCATGACAGTCCAATATTGCATGATACGGAGACAACCAGTCCATACCCAATATAACATCAAAGTCCACCATCCCCAACAATAACAAATCTGCCTGGGTCTCCAGACCCCCAATATATATAACACAGGATCTATAGACATGATCCACAACAATCGTATCACCCACGGGGGTGGATACATGAACAGGCAAATCAAGACTACCACGAGTCGCACCCAAATGATGTGCAAAATAAGAGGACACGTAAGAATATGTGGATCCTGGATCAAATAGAACAGAGGCATCTCTGTGACAGACAGAAATGATACTTGTAATCACAGCATCGGAGGCAACCGCATCACGCCTATCAGGGAGTGCATAGAATTGTGCCTGGCCCCCACTAGATTGCTCCTCACCTCTGGGGAGACCTCAAGAAGATTGACCTCCACCTCTACTAGACTGAGATGGTGCTGAAGAGGAGGGCTGATCCCTCTGCTGAGTCCTGCCCCTACGTAGTCGAGGGCACTGTCTCCTCATGCGGCCAAACTCACCATACTCATAACATGCACCTGGTGCTGGAGAAGTAGGTGTTGCACTCTGGGCTGGGAGGGCACTAAGTGATGACTGACCCTGCTGAAACCCCTGTCGACCACGACCATAAGAACCTCCGCTCTGCTCTGGGCGGCCCGAATAAGAAGGTCTAGATGAGCGACCTTTGCTCTGCTGGGAATGCCCTCTAGATGGAGCACCACTGAAACTACCAGAACCACGAGGCCTCTCGGCCTCCCGCTCCTCTCTCTCTCGGCGACGATCCGCCTCAACGGAGCATGCCATATCAGCAACCTGCTCAAATGATGATGACAGAACTCGCTCGCCGGTCATAAGAATACGGATAGAGTAGCTGAGGCCATCAATGAACCTCCCGATCCTCTCCCTATCAGTCGGGGATCATCCATGTGGCATGCCTAAGCAACCGAGTGAATCTAAGCTCATACCGGGTCACAGGACATGTCGCCCCGAATCAACCACTCGAACCGGCGACGTAGCTCCTCACGACGAGACCGAGGTACATATTTCTCTAGAAAGAGAGTAGAGAACTCTGCTGCCATGTGAGAGGTGCTGCTCTTGCGTGCCTACGCCTCTCAAACTCCTCCCACCAATCAAATGCGGGACCGGTGAACTGAAATGTAGTAAATGAAACTCCGCTGGGACTCAAGAATACCAGCCGTACGCAAGCATCTTTCGACACTTATCCAAGAAACCCCGGGCATCCTCGCCCTCAACGCCACCGAAATAGGGTGGCCGAAGTCTACCAAATCTCTCAAGACGACGCTGCTCGTCCTCGGACATAACTGAAATATGCTCTGGAGCCGGAGCCGGTGCAGCTGGAGGAATAACCGGTGGCAACCACCGAGCGGGGACCGCCTCGGCGTCCGAAGTCCCCGAACAACCGGGTCGGTGTGCGAGCCGCATGGGTCCGCCGACCACCCCTCGGCCGAGATGTCGCTACGAGTAGCGTAGGCCGAAACTACCCGAGCCAAACCGAAACACACCGATAATATCCGAGCAAGCAGTCTCCTGAAGACCGGGGATAGCAATAGATATAGTCCGGCCCCGAACCGAGGCCGCCGGGGCATCAACCACCGGGGTCGCTCCCGAACCGGTACAACAGGCGGGTCGACTGGCACTGTCAGCCCGCCCTACCTCTAACTCTAGCACGACCGTGCCCACGGCCTCTAACGGTGGCAACGGAGGTCGTCCACCTCGTCCCGATGCTCGCGTTCTCGCCATCCGCGAGAGAATAGAATATAGAAGCTCAGTTCTCCAGAACAACAAGATCGCACGATAGAGTTCAAGAAAAGTGAAGTTTTCCTAAAGGTTCGCAGCCTCCCGAGGATAAGTACGAGCGTCCCCATACCGATCCACAAGACTCTACTAACCGGCTCAAGACTCATGAGGCCTAGTAAACCTAGGCTCGATACCAACTTGTCACGACCCCAAATCTGGTCGTGATGGCGCCCAACACATTGCTAAGCCAGCCTGACCAATCAATAACAATAACGGAGCTAGAAGCTCTCTTTAGCCCAATATTTAAGCATAACAAATCACGAAGCAATAACGATACATATAACGCAAAACGGGGAACCAAGTCCCATAATACATCAACTCCTATAGACCGAAGGGTCAAGAGTCATGAGCCTCTACTGAACGTAAGTGTATAAATTTTATAACAACTCAGTGCGGAAAGCAAAGACAACAAGATAAGAAATGACAGCTAGAAGGGGAGTCAGGTCCAGCGGATGCTGCAACTACCTCGACTATCCCGCACAATGCCTCCAAGTAGCTACCGAATCAAGTCTGCTGAGAGGTACCTGGATCTGCACACAAGGTGCAGGGAGTAAAATGAGTACTGCCAGACTCAGTGGTAATAAACAGGGGTAAGACAGCGTAGATAAGAAATCCGCAATAAAGCACTATGTAAAACTATAATCAGCTACCCTGTCATAGAATCAATATTCACTGTACCTGTACCAACAAATACCAATAAATAGCATAACAACTAGTAGATGTAGCTAAATGCAATGCAATGCATGATATGACCGCTACGGCGCGTAGCCCGACTCCAATTTTGGGTACCCGTGCTCACTGTGGGGGTTCAGACTCCGAAGGGGCTCCTACAGCCCAAGCACATCTCATAGAGATTTACTGCGGCGTGCAGCCCGATCCAACATATATATCTCGCTGCGGCGCGCAGCCCGATCTACTACTAGTCAGCTAATATGGAGATACAGCCTCGCAGGCTCAAAAGTAGTTTTTGAAAACTCTTTTATCATTTTTCAGTTGGAAAAAAGTAATATCAAGTTCCAGAGATTGGAATTAGCATAATAACAAAAATAGTTGCGGACTAGTAGTAAACTAGCATGTCTATATGATAAGACAATGATAACGATCCTCGCGGGATCCAATAATTGGCTCACGGCCCACAAGTATACTCAACCGCCCAAGAAGGGGGTTCAACGGCTCGAGAATAGCCAATAATACAGTATCAACAGGTCGGACTAATATATAGTCTCCGGTTCATGATCGACCCCGCACTCTCAAGAGTGTGCGTGTCTCGCCGCTATACAGCGTCACAAAGTGGTATACCGGGGTTTCGAACCCGCCGGTCATCACCCACATCTATTACTCACCTCAATACGGCGCGACGACTACTCCGCAATGCCCTTGCCACGAGAATCAAGCTCCGCACGCGTAGAATCCTGATCAAATACAGTAGAAACACAACAAATTAGGCCAATGGGACAACACCCAATCAATATAACCCAATTTACATCAAAATTCCCAAAGTTGTCAAAACCCGACTTTCGGTACATTTCTCGAAAAATTACGAAAGTCACATATTCGGAATCCTCATCTCGATACGAGTCTAAGCATATCAATTTTACCAAATTCGGACTCCATTTGCCCATTCAAAACCTTGATTTTCTAAAGTTCAAGCCTAGGGCTAAATCCTCTATAAATTACCCCAAATTCCTCCATTTTCATGATATAATTGCATAATATTACCAATACTAACCATAGTTTAAGTCCATAGTTGATTACCTCATGATTTCCCTTGAATTTCTCTTCAAAATCGCCCAAATCGCCTCTAAATCCAAGACCCAAATGTGTGAAATGTTTCTGAAAATTTTCTAAATTCTGACACACTTAACTCACAGCGATTTTCGCTTCTGCGGATAAAATTCCGCCCCTGCGGAACCGCTTCTGCGACCTTTTGGTCGCTTCTGCGAACCCAGGCCCTTTTGGCCATTTCCGCACCAGCGATCAAAGGACCGCCCCTGCGCATCCACTTCTGCGGAAATTAGTCCGCTTCTGCGGAATGATCCGCTTCTGCGACCAAGAGTCCGCTTCAGCGGACTCGCCTATGCGATCAAACATCCGCTTCTGCGGATTTTCCCAAGACGGCTCAAGACCGCTTCTGCGATCGACCTCTCGCACCAGCGAAGCCGCCCCTGCGGACCAGGCTCCGCTTCAGCGGTCGGCTCCGCTTCTGCGCCTTGTTGTCCGCTTCTGCGGAGTCGCTCCTGCGCTCCCATTTCCGCAGGAGCGAAAACAACAGAACAGACTCAAAACCTGCAATTTTTACACATTTCTCCCGTTTAACCATCCGGAATCACCCCGAGGCCCCCGGGACCTCATCCAAACACACCAACACATCTTAATACCTTATTCGAACTTGCTCCAATCCTCAAAACACGTCTAATAACACCAAAACCCATAATTCACATCAAATTCAAACCTAAATTCCTTAAAACATTCCGAATTACACATTCAATCAAAAACCCGACCAAACGACGTCCGAATGACCCTGAAATTTTGCAGGCACATCCAAAATCACCTAACGGAGCTACTGCAACTGTTGGAATTCCATTCCGACTCCCGGATCAAAATCTCACATACCATTCGAATTTCGCCAAAATTCAACCTTAGCCAATTCAAGCCTATTTCTACACCGGGCCTCCAAATTCAATTCCGATCGCTCCCCTAAATCACAAATCACCTCCCGGAACTAACCGAATCACCAAAATCCGATTTTGAGCCCTCTAACCAAATAGCCAACTCTGGGTTGACTTTCCTTATTCAAGCTTCCTTCAAAAAGGCTATATGCCTCATTTTCAATCCAATTCACTCCTAACTCACCCGATAGACTCTAACACTGATATAAAATCGTAAAACATGTTTTTTTTTTGACAACATAACAGGGTGGTAATTCCCGTGACGACGGGCCGGGTCGTCACAATTACCACCAACTATCTTTAGATCTACATCCACCTTGTGATTTTACCATTGTTGTGACGATTTGGTAGTTAAGTAAACCTTCTCATGACCGTACTTATCAATCGAATGTCGGAATCTTGTGCACCCCCATGTGCACAATTGAACATCTCTCAATTCTCTTGCATTATCGATATGGATGACACACGGTAACAATGGTTGAGTAAATTCTTGACTCTTTTGAAATTCCTCTGCAGCATCACGAACCATCGGCGCATACTTGATACCGAGTGCGCAATTTCAATACACGAGTGGATGCAAAAGAAAATATTACATAGGCTCTAACTGAATAAATGGCGCACGATAAGGAATTCAAAGAATTGAAGAGTTTCCTAAACAGTTACATAGCCCCTCGTAGATAAATACAGACGTCTCCGTATCGATCAGCGAGAATCTAAGTAACCGGTCTGTGTCCCGTGACTCCTACGAACCTAGAGCTCTGATACCAACTTGTCATGACCCTAGTTCACCAATCGTGAACACGTCGTGATGGCACCAAGTCCCCATGACTAGGTAAGCCTAACACATTGCGGAATATACAAGCTATGAACACTTAAATAAGAGACAGCGGAAAAATAGCATAAAACGATATGTAATCCTTGCCACTTGGCACATACATTCGTCAACACACTGAATAAAACGCTACCAAGATCCGGAATCCCACGGGTAACACGGACTAAAAGAGAATATACAACTGTGGCTCTATGTGTAAAGAGTATCTAACAACGAAATGAAGGAAAAATGTCAACTAATACTATCAGATTAGAAGGAAAGCCTCCGGATCCGCGGACGTAGAAGATCATACCTCGAGGTCTCCCAAAAAAAACTACGGAATCACCTAGTACGAGCCTGTCCTGATGTACCTGGATCTGCACAACAAAAGTGTGCAGAAGAGTAGCATGAGTACACCACGGCGGTACTCAGTAAGTGCCAAGCCTAACCTCGATGGAGTAGTGACGAGGAAGGTCAGGGCCCTACTGAGAGAAAACAATTACAAAAATGATAGTAACAATAATAAGCAGTTTAAATGATAATTATTCCAAAATAACAACAATAAATGATTACTGCAACCGTCTACAATTAAAACTAACAACAAGTAACAAACTCAATTAACAAGTCCAGGACCTGTGGGAATTGATCCCACAGTCCCATTGACAGTACCTATGGGTCTCCGGGAATCGAACCCGCAGTCCACATCTCAATAAATCTCAGGATCTTCGGAAATCAAACCCGCAGTCCACATCTCAATAAATCTCAGGATCTCCGGGAATTGAACCCGCAGTCCACATCAATATCACTCCGGGTCTCTAGGAATCGAACCCACAGCCCTGGGATCTCCGAGAATTGAACCCGCAGTCCCTACCAATAACTCAGGATCTCCGGGAATTGAACCAGCAGTCCACAAACGCAAACACAATGAGTAAGAGGAAAAGCACAGAGAAATATGTAACAAATAACTACAATTTACACCAAACCAGCATCAACAAGTTCAAGAAGTTCAAGTTAGACAAGTAGGCACTTAGACAGATAATCCTATCTAATCATGCTTTTCTAACGAATATCAGGTAAGTATTACAATATAATCAATTAAATAAAAAGAATATGACTATTTGAGCAGTTCAAGAGATGTGGTTTTCCAACAATATGCGCATGTACACGCCCGTCACCTCGCGTACAAGGCTTTAAATCAACACATAATATCCTAGGGGACAAGGTTCCCCCACGCAAGGTTAGACAAGTCACTTACCTCAATTCCGGTACAAAACCGCTAAGAAACGACTTCGTTGCCACGAGTATCCAACTCCGAGTGGCTCAACTCTATCCAAACAAATTGCATATTATAAATAATAATTCAAGTAATTTATTCTACAATTAAATTCTAAGCTAATACTAAAAATTATGAAAAATGACCAAGATCACACAAACATCGATGAAGCTCAATTTCAAAAAGACGGCGTTTTTGGCCATACATATCCGAAATTCGCCCCTTAATGATACTACGATGATCCAATATAGTTATGTAACTTCAATCTACAATTCAACATTCAATAGGGCCAATATTGATCATAAATTCCATAACTTACGCAATTTAGGCATATTATCAAACACCTTGTAGGCATGGTTATTTTCACCTCATAACTATAGTATTGGTTCTTCCAACTATCACCATTAACCAACAATTCATCTCACCATCATTCCTAACCAATTTATAACTTCCAAATACACATGTATGACCATCCATTCACACCCAACCAACAAAATTCCATCAAATAAACACGTTTAAATCCCTACCATGTTCATGTATTTAAATTGGGAATTTATGACGTCCAATTACCATGCCATAAGTTGTAATACTTGATTCATACTTATATTCCCATAATATATCCATATATATAAGTCTAAGGTGTAGGATTTATCTTTTGGAAGAAATCTTGCAAAATCCCATTTTGAGCTCTTGAAGGAATTTCTTGAAAATATAAAGATTTTCAAGATTAATCCATGTTAATATAAGTGTTTAGGAGCAGTAATCAACTCAAAATACTCCAAAAATCTTACCTTGGATCATAGAAATGAAGAGTAGGACGGATTCCTCTTGAGAGAGCAAGCTCTTGCCCCAAAAATGACTTTGGAACTCTCTATACCCGGTCTTGGGGGTATTTAGGGGCCTGCTACTAGCGCGCCCGCGCTAATTAGCGCGGGTTGAGGCAGAAAATAATCCATTAGCGCGGGCTACTAGCGCTCCCGCGCTAAGGCCGCGCTACTGACACATGCCCAGAAAAATGGTCATAACTTTCTGTATACACCTTCAAATGACGAACGGTTTATTGCGTTGGAAACTAGACTCAAAGGGCTTTAATTCGATAGGTTGTAGCTCACACAACGCTTTATATAATGGGATATATGATCGTTTAAATTGAGGTCTTATGCACACTCATTTACATATTCGCCTATTATGAAGTTTTCCAACTTAAAAAGTTCCCGTTAATCATCCGAAATCACCCCGAGGCCCCTGGGACCTCAACTAAAAATACTAACACCTCCTAAAACATCATGCAAACTTGTTCCAATCATCGACATGCATCAAACAATGCCAATACCATCAAATTACATCGAATTAAGTTCTTCTAAAACTTCCAAAACACGCATTTAATCAAAAACCCGACCAAACGACGTCCGAATGACCTGAAAATTTGCGGACATATCCAAAATCACATAATGAAGCTATAGAAATTGTCGGAATTCCATTCCGACCCCGGATCAAAATCTCACCTATCGTTCGGATTCGCCAAAATTTCAAACTTCGGCATTTCAAGCCTAATTGAGCTACGGACCTCCAAAATACATTCCGAACGCGCTCCCAACCCCAAAATCACCTAACGGAGCTAATGGAACCATCAGATTTCCATTCCAAGGTCGTCTTAATGCTATTCCAAATACGGGCCATTTTTCAACTATAAGGCTCTCATTTGGGGACTAAGTGTCCCAAAACGATTCAAATTCTATAACCGAACCTCCCGGCGAACTACAATAGCAGAGATGAACTTAGGGAAATAGTTAGATTGGGGATCGGGGCATAATTTTCAAAAACGACCGGTCGGGTCGTTACATTGTAACGACCCAACCGGTCGTTTTGAGATACGGCGCGTCATTCAGCAGTTTGAGGCCATGAGCAACTTCATCTCAAGTATATTGACTTGTGTGTATGGTCAGAATTAAAATTCAAGAAGTTTGGAGTCAAATTTAAATGAAAATTCTCATTTCCAAAGCTTAAAATTGAAGAAATGAACTAGGATTGGAATTTTGAGTATACGACCTCGGAATTGAGATTTGAAGGTTCCAACAGGTTCATATGATGATTTCGGACTTGGGCGTATGCCTGGATCGGGTTTTGGATAACCCGGGAGCGTTTTGGCGCATATTATGGAAGATAGCATTTTAGAAGAAATTGCATCAATTTGGCTTAAAATGCATTTTAGTGTTATTGATGTCCGTTTGGGATTCCGAGATCGGGAGTAGCTCCGTATGGTTATTCTGGATTTGGGAGCGCGATCGGAAGTGAATTCGGAGGTCCGTGGGTCATTTTGGAGTCGTTTGGCTAAAGATAGAAAATTGAAGGTTTTTGAGAAAATTTGACCGGAAGTGGAAATTTTGATATCGGACTCAAAATGCAAATCTTATGGTTCGGATAGCTTCGTTAGGTGATTTGGGACTTAGGAGTGTGTCCGGAATATTTTTGTGATGACCGGTGTAGAATTTAGCTTGAATTGGCAAAGTTAGTATTTTGGCGAATTTCGGTTGATAGGTGAGATTTTGATCCGAGGGTCAGAATGGAATTCCGAAAGTTTCTGTAGCTTCGATTTATCATGTTGGACGTGTGTGCAAAATTTGAAGTCAATCGGATGCGATTTGATAGGTTTCGGCATCGGAAATAGAAGTTGGAAACTTCAAAGTTCATAAAGTTTGAATCGGGGTGTAATTCATGGTTTTAGAGTTTTTTGATGTGGTTTGAGGCCTCGAGCAAGTCCGTAATGTGTTTTGGGGTTGGTTGGTATGATTGATTGGGGTCCCGGGGGCCTCGGGTGTGTTTCGGGTTGTGATCACGCTCTTATTTGATGTTTCAACATTACTTCTTTGAACATAAAGGGGTACCATATTAGGTAAATGTTCTCCAAATTCAGTTTTGTTTGAACCATTAGATCCGTATCGTAATTTCGGAGCCATAGCAAAAAGAATCGTCGAATTTGGACATCGTATGAGGAAGTTATGCTCATTTCCGTGCCGAGGAAAAATGCTGGTGTCTGTCAGAACCGCAGAAGCGGAATTTGGACCGCGGATGCGGAACCGCAAAAGCGGAAATAGAACCGCAAAAGCGGTCCCGCCTATGCGAAAATTATCCGCAAAAGCGAAAATATGCCTGGTTAGTGTTTAAAACCGAGAAGTTTAGTATTTTGGGCATATCTTGAGTTCTAGAGCTCCGATTGAGGTGATTTTCGCGGTGTTGTTCTTGTCTCATCAAGGAGGTAAATATAAGAACTTTATTTTGATGTTTATCCATGATTATTTCACTGTTAATGGAGGATTAATGGAGGGTTTGAGCCCTAGGCCTAAATTTTAGGAAATCTTTGATTTGAATGGGCAAACGGAGTCCGATTTTGATAAATTTTATATGAACGGACTCGTGTTGAGATAAGGAACCCGAATATATAACTTTCGTAATTTTTCGAGAAGCGTACCGAAAGTCGGGTTTTGGCAACTTGTGGGTTTTGGTGTATTTTGAATTATTTTGGTTGGGTAATGCCCAATTGGCCTATTTTGATGTGATTCTATTGATTTTTATCAGATACTACGCATGTGGAGGCCGACATTCGCGGCAAGAGAGTTGTCTCTTAGCGGTTTTGTACCGGAGTCGAGGTAAGTGGCTTGTCTAACCTCGCGTGGGGGAACCTTTACCTCTAGGATATTATGTGATAGTTTAAATGCCTTGTACGCGAGGTGACGGGCGTGTACATGTGCTAGTTGTTGTAACTCACTTTACTCAAATTGTCCAATCCATGATATTTCTGTTCTTAGATTATTAAGTTGTGACATTTACCTGGTATTCGTTAGGGAAGCATGATTAGGTAGGATTTATCTGTCTAATTGCCTAATTGTCCTACTTGAACTACTTGATAATTGTTGACATCAGTCCTCGGTGAAGTTATAGTTAAGCGTATTATGTTTTCTGTGTGCGTTTTCTTTATTTGTTGTGTTGGTGGACTGCGGGTTCAATTCCCAGAGATCCCAGGGCTGTGGGTTCGATTCCCAGAGACCCGGATTTGCTATTGTTTGTGGACCGCGGGTTCAATTCCCGGAGATCCAAGGGCTACGGGTTCGATTTCCGGAGACCCGAAGTTTATTGATATATTATTGAGATACGGACTGCGGGTTCGATTCCCGGAGATCCTGAAATCATTGAGATACACCGTGAGGTATTGAGATCCTGAGTTATTGGTAGGGACTGCGGGTTCGATTCCCGAGATCCTGAGTTATTTGTAAGGACTACGGGTTCGATTCCCGAGATCCTGAGTTATTGGTAGGGACTGCGGGTTCGATTCCCGAGATCCTGAGTTATTTGTAGGGACTGCGGGTTCGATTCCCGGAGATCCCGAGTTATTGATTATTTATCGAGACATGGGCTGCGGGTTCGATTCCCGGAGACCCAGAGGTACTGTCAATGGGACTGTGGGTTCGATTCCCACACGTCCTGGACTTGCTGATTGAGTTTTTATTCAGTTATTTACTTGCTGCTAGCTTACATTGTAGACGGTTGCAGAAATCACTTTACTGTCGTCATTCAGATTCATTATTATTTAAACCTGCTTATTATTATTATCGTCATTATATTATTGTTTCTCAGTAGGGCCCCGACCTTCCTCGTCACTACTCCATCGAGGTTAAGCTTGGCACTTACTGAGTACCGCCGTGGTGTACTCATGCTACTCTTCTGCACACTTTTGTTGTGCAGATCCAGGTACATCAGGACAGGCCCATACTAGGTGATATCGGCAGCACACTTGGAGACCTCGAGGTATGATCTGCTACGTCCGCGGATCCGGAGGCCCTCCTTCTATTCTGATAGTTCTAGTAGATGTTTTCCTTCATTTCGTTGTTTTAGATACTCTTTACACATAGAGCCACAATTGTATTTCTTTTAGTCTGTGTTACCCGTGGGATTCCGGGTCTTGGTGGTGTTTATACAGTGTGTTTGATGGGTGTATGTGCCAAGCGGCACAGATTACATTCTTATTTATATCGTTTTCCGCTATTTCTTATTTAATGTTCATAAACCGGTATATTCCGCAACGTGTTAGGCTTACCTAGTCGTGGGGACTGGGTGCCATCACGACATGTTCACGATTGGTGAACTAGGGTCGTGACAAGTTGGTATCAGAGCTCTAGGTTCATAGGAGTCACGGGACACGGACCGGTTACTTAGAGTCTCGCTGATCGATACGGAGACGTCTGTATTTATCTACGAGAGGCTATGTAACTGTTTAGGAAACTCTTCAATTCTTTGAATTCCTTATCGTGCGTCATTTATTCAGTTGAAGCCTATGTCATATGTTCTTTTGTATCCACTCGTGTATTGAAATTGCGCACTCGGTATCAAGTATGCACCGATGGTTCGTGACGATGCAGAGAGATCTCAAGGGAGTCAAGAATTTACTCAACTATTGTTACCGCGTGTCATCCATATCGATAATGCAAGAGAATTGAGAGATCTTCAATTGTGCACATGGGGGTGCACTAGGTTCTGGCATTCGGTTGATAGTACGGTCGTGACAAGGTTTACTTAACTGCCAAATCGTCACAGCAATGGTAGAATCACAAGGTGGATGTAGATCTAAAAATAGTTGGTGGTAATAAAGACTATATGGTTCATATGAGATATCTATTTAGCGAAGGATTCAGCCAGCAGAGATACTGGGGAAAATGAGTTTAACTGTCTTAAGAAGGACATGTGCCAAACAAATGTCTTGGGCTGTCTTATGATGAAAACGTACGAATGTTAAAGGCTAGTATCATGGATTAGCAAGATGTATCTTAAGGATTCGTGTCAAGTGAAAGGATTTCACTATCAACGATCTAATTATAGGTCATGTGTCATATCAGATTTGGCCTGCGATGTATTTAGGTGTTATTCAAAAGTTCTTGAAAACTTGCGGATGGGCAATAGTTGAGGCTCGTATGGTATAATGTTGGGACTTTATATGTTCTTGTGTCCCTAATAAACTCTGCATTTTATTATCAGCAGAGAAATATTTGACAAAGGCTACATGGTGCTTCGTAGGCGTGTGAGAATCATGGTATGTTTTAAGATGTTGTTGGTAGAGAGTGCTCGATGCATGAAGCGAGAAGATGTTTGGTTGTATTGGGATGAGGTCATACCCTATGATGTTAGAGTGCTAATAGAGCACATGTGGTTATATTCATTAGATCAAGTGAGTTGCAGTTGAATAAGAGTAGATGACTTGAGTGAATGTTTCTAATGTGCTCGAGAGTCGTGTAATAGTGGCTTTGAGCTAGTGGGAGAGTCTCACCGCTTATGATTTGGGTCGCATGGCTAATTACCTGCGTGAATTCTGGATACTAGCATATTAATGGGTTATTGCAGCCACGGGAAAAGGACCATGTGTGGTAATTTGAGTATATGTATTGTTGAATGCATGTTATGTTTAGCCTTATTGGCTCATGTTCAAACTTGAGGGAAAATTCATGATTTATGCCTCGTATAGGTGCAGGCTTTGCGGGAAGTGATTCCGCTGGGTGCTTTATCGAGAGGGTATTCATATGTTATAAAGAAATTCAGTAGAGTTGGTTGCGTATCGGGGCAAGTTAGAACCGGATGGTTCTCAATAGCGGTCCTAGTGAATTCAAGAGGTAAAGTGTGGTGCCTGATAATTCTGAGTCTATAAGTACAGTTAAGGCTCAAGCTTTTGAAGCAACTTATGAAGAAAGGCAAAAAAAAAACGATCTATGATGTTTTGACTTGTGGTGTAGTATTTGAGAGACATGAAATGGTCGTCGTTCTTGAGATAGCATGGCCTCATGATTTAAGGTCACTCGGGGTAAGTGCGGTTGGAAGCAGTTAGGTATTGAAGGAAGATATTAACATTTCTAAGGCAATCAAGGATAACTTGGAAGGAAGTAGATTGATCAGCCATAGTTGAGTTGGCGTATTGGTGTCAATGATCGGTTCATGCAACGTGATCGAATTATGCATGTGATTTGTGGCGGTACATTTGAGACTTGTCGGCCGCGGTGATTGATGTTATTCTAAAGTATTCGTCTGTTAAGGGCCTGTTATGAGTAGGCAGATCTCGGGAAGGGTTATGGTGGCTTGGACCACTACTTAGATATTGGCATATTCAACGGTTATGAGAACTCACTGTGTGTTGCTATAGTTCTCCTAAAATGAGTTAAATGGAAGGTCTTATGTGATGAAGTATTAGCCTATCGTCAGCTCTAGAGCTATGATGGAAATTGTGTCTATCGTATATCGGCACGTGGGGTGCAGTGAGTAGTATGAAATTTGAAGTAAGGACCAAGGTCACAGCTTGGTCAATAAATGTGATATAAAGAGCTCGGATGAGCAGGAAAGGAGTTTCAGTGTTTTGAGTAAGATGGGTATTAACATCAGTATCATTTGAGGTCGGTGTCCTGCGAGAAAGGCTTTGCATCCCGGTTAGGGACTCCTGATCGCTTTTCAGTGTTAGTGCAACCGGTGGGTTGAATGTGCATGCCCGTTTAATTATTCGGAAGATGGTGGGAGCTTGTCCCACAAGAAGATTGTATAGGTGTGACTTGCATTCACTTGATTGGTTAGAAATTTAAACCAAGTATGAGGATTTTGGTGATATCATTCAATTGAGAATTTATGCCCTGGAGGGCACTCTGCTTATTGGGTTATAGACCTGTGAAATACTATTGACTTATCTTGGCACGACCAGGATAGACTTAAGGTCGGTGGATAGATTTAAATGTGGAAGCGAGCCTTGCGTCAGGCCAGTTATGTTTCTTCCAGCAATGCGCCCTTTATGAAGGGATAGTCGCGGTCTTATTTCGCGGTTGGTTAATTCATGTAAAGATATATTGTGCCGTATGAGTGTGAGACGGCTTGGTAAGTTCCTTATGTGTTGGGGTTCCGCTCAGCGGTGATGTTATATGAGCATGATGGCTCTTGAGACTCAGATCTTATATCGCACCTCAGTTGTGCTTGAGTTGTAGCCTATAGCGCTATATGTTTCATTGTGTCTGATATCATGCACCTTAGTGTGCTTATGATCGATAGTCAGTATTTTGATGTGACGAGCTATTCAGCTCGACATATGACTCCTTGTGTGAGTTTTATATTGTTGGGGTCGGATGGCACGCCGCCATGGTTATATTGTTGGGATCGGGTGGCACGCCGCCATGGTTATATTGTTGGGATCGGGTGGCACGCCGCCATGGGCATATTGTTGGGATCGGGTTGCACGCCGCAACAATGTGGTGTCTATTCCAGTGTCTATTATTGCTTTTATGTGTTATGTTTCCTATTTTCTGAGGAGGCCCATGTTCATGTGAGAGCTGAATAGTTCTCTCTAGTGTTCGCCTTCTTTTGTATCACGTACGTATTAGTGGATTACTAGCACATTGTATCATCTTGTGGGACTTTTGATTATGTCTGAGGTGGCTTATCGCCTGAGAAGTTCGTACTGGGTGAGATGAGATTATGGGATTTGGGGTCAGTGCAAACTGATTATATAAAGTATATTATAGAGGAAAATAACATTCTTCTCTGGTTTAGGACAAGGTAATGGATCTTGTTAGAAGTATAGACTGAATGATTTGTTGACTTGGAAACTAAATATGAATTCCTGCACATCTCTTCCGTCGTATCGGTGTTGTAAAAGCTAGAGCAAGACCCATGTAGGTCATGAGATGCAATGAGAGCATCAGATTTGTGGAATTTCGACTATTATATTTAAAGAATATTATTGTGGTCCTATGAGTAAAGTGATGCAAAGTGTGAATTCAACAAAGTTATGCAGTCATGTATGGGTACAGCGTGTGAAGAATGATATTGTGGTCGTATGATGGAAACATGCTAGGCAGGAAATTCCGGATGTTGGAATTGGGTCTAATGGCTTATTTACTCGAATAAAGGAGTATGTCTATAGAGTTATCGAGCTAATGTGCTCAAATGAGTTGTGGAAGCACAGGAAGTTGCATGAGATGTTAAACCAGTGATTTCAGACTACTTTAGTGTAGTTCTTAGCACGTTCGATGACGAACGTATGTTTAAGTTGGGGAGATTGTAACGACCCAACCGGTCGTTTTGAGATACGGCGCGTCATTCAGCAGTTTGAGGCCATGAGCAACTTCATCTCAAGTATATTGACTTGTGTGTATGGTCAGAATTAAAATTCAAGAAGTTTGGAGTCAAATTTAAATGAAAATTCTCATTTCCAAAGCTTAAAATTGAAGAAATGAACTAGGATTGGAATTTTGAGTATACGACCTCGGAATTGAGATTTGAAGGTTCCAACAGGTTCATATGATGATTTCGGACTTGGGCGTATGCCTGGATCGGGTTTTGGATAACCCGGGAGCGTTTTGGCGCATATTATGGAAGATAGCATTTTAGAAGAAATTGCATCAATTTGGCTTAAAATGCATTTTAGTGTTATTGATGTCCGTTTGGGATTCCGAGATTGGGAGTAGCTCCGTATAGTTATTCTGGATTTGGGAGCGCGATCGGAAGTGAATTCGGAGGTCCGTGGGTCATTTTGGAGTCGTTTGGCTAAAGATAGAAAATTGAAGGTTTTTGAGAAAATTTGACCGGAAGTGGAAATTTTGATATCGGACTCAAAATGCAAATCTTATGGTTCGGATAGCTTCGTTAGGTGATTTGGGACTTAGGAGTGTGTCCGGAATATTTTTGTGATGACCGGTGTAGAATTTAGCTTGAATTGGCAAAGTTAGTATTTTGGCGAATTTCGGTTGATAGGTGAGATTTTGATCCGAGGGTCAGAATGGAATTCCGAAAGTTTCTGTAGCTTCGATTTATCATGTTGGACGTGTGTGCAAAATTTGAAGTCAATCGGATGCGATTTGATAGGTTTCGGCATCGGAAATAGAAGTTGGAAACTTCAAAGTTCATAAAGTTTGAATCGGGGTGTAATTCATGGTTTTAGAGTTTTTTGATGTGGTTTGAGGCCTCGAGCAAGTCCGTAATGTGTTTTGGGGTTGGTTGGTATGATTGATTGGGGTCCCGGGGGCCTCGGGTGTGTTTCGGGTTGTGATCACGCTCTTATTTGATGTTTCAACATTACTTCTTTGAACATAAAGGGGTACCATATTAGGTAAATGTTCTCCAAATTCAGTTTTGTTTGAACCATTAGATCCGTATCGTAATTTCGGAGCCATAGCAAAAAGAATCGTCGAATTTGGACATCGTATGAGGAAGTTATGCTCATTTCCGTGCCGAGGAAAAATGCTGGTGTCTGTCAGAACCGCAGAAGCGGAATTTGGACCGCGGATGCGGAACCGCAAAAGCGGAAATAGAACCGCAAAAGCGGTCCCGCCTATGCGAAAATTATCCGCAAAAGCGAAAATATGCCTGGTTAGTGTTTAAAACCGAGAAGTTTAGTATTTTGGGCATATCTTGAGTTCTAGAGCTCCGATTGAGGTGATTTTCGCGGTGTTGTTCTTGTCTCATCAAGGAGGTAAATATAAGAACTTTATTTTGATGTTTATCCATGATTATTTCACTGTTAATGGAGGATTAATGGAGGGTTTGAGCCCTAGGCCTAAATTTTAGGAAATCTTTGATTTGAATGGGCAAACGGAGTCCGATTTTGATAAATTTTATATGAACGGACTCGTGTTGAGATAAGGAACCCGAATATATAACTTTCGTAATTTTTCGAGAAGCGTACCGAAAGTCGGGTTTTGGCAACTTGTGGGTTTTGGTGTATTTTGAATTATTTTGGTTGGGTAATGCCCAATTGGCCTATTTTGATGTGATTCTATTGATTTTTATCAGATACTACGCATGTGGAGGCCGACATTCGCGGCAAGAGAGTTGTCTCTTAGCGGTTTTGTACCGGAGTCGAGGTAAGTGGCTTGTCTAACCTCGCGTGGGGGAACCTTTACCTCTAGGATATTATGTGATAGTTTAAATGCCTTGTACGCGAGGTGACGGGCGTGTACATGTGCTAGTTGTTGTAACTCACTTTACTCAAATTGTCCAATCCATGATATTTCTGTTCTTAGATTATTAAGTTGTGACATTTACCTGGTATTCGTTAGGGAAGCATGATTAGGTAGGATTTATTTGTCTAATTGCCTAATTGTCCTACTTGAACTACTTGATAATTGTTGACATCAGTCCTCGGTGAAGTTATAGTTAAGCGTTTTATGTTTTCTGTGTGCGTTTTCTTTATTTGTTGTGTTGGTGGACTGCGGGTTCAATTCCCGGAGATCCCAGGGCTGTGGGTGTATTCCTTTACTTGCTGTGTTTGTGGACTGCGGGTTCAATTCCCGGAGATCCAAGGGCCGCGGGTTCGATTCCCGGAGACCCGAAGTTTATTGATAAGTTATTGGTAGGGACTACGGGTTCGATTCCCGAGATCCTGAAATATTGGTAGGGACTACGGGTTCGATTCCCGAGATCCTGAGTTATTTGTAGGGACTACGGGTTCGATTCCCGAGATCCTGAGTTATTGGTAGGGACTACGGGTTCAATTCCCGGGATCCTGAGTTATTGGTAGGGACTGCGGGTTCGATTCCCGAGATCCCGAGTTATTGGTAGGGACTGCGGGTTCGATTCCCGGAGATCCTGAGTTATTGATTATTTATTGAGACATGGGCTGCGGGTTCGATTCCCGGAGACCCAGAGGTACGGTCAATGGGACCGTGGGTTCGATTCCCACAGGTCCTGGACTTGCTGATTGAGTTTTTATTGAGTTATTTACTTGCTGCTAGCTTAATTCGTAAACGGTTGCAGAAATCACTTTACTGTTATCATTTCAGATTTATTATCATTTAAACTGCTTATTATTGTTATTATCATTTTGTAATTATTTTCTCTCAGTAGGGCCCTGACCTTCCTCATCACTACTCCATCGAGGTTAGGCTTGGCACTTACTGAGTATCGCCATGGTGTACTCATGCTACTCTTCCGCACACTTTTGTTGTGCGGATCCAGGTACATCAGGACATGCCCATACTAGGTAATTCAGCAGTACATTTGGAGACCTCGAGGTATGATCTGCTACGTCCGCGGATCCGGAGGCCCTCCTTCTATTCTGATAGTTCTAGTAGATGTTTTCCTTCATTTCGTTGTTTTAGATACTCTTTACACATAGAGCCACAATTGTATTTCTTTTAGTCTGTGTTACCCGTGGGATTCCGGGTCTTGGTGGTGTTTATACAGTGTGTTTGATGGGTGTATGTGCCAAGCGGCACAGATTACATTCTTATTTATATCGTTTTCCGCTATTTCTTATTTAATGTTCATAAACTGGTATATTCCGCAACGTGTTAGGCTTACCTAGTCGTGGGGACTGGGTGCCATCACGACATGTTCACGATTGGTGAACTAGGGTCGTGACATACATCTTCCCACACTTAAAAGATTCGTTCGTCCTCGAACGAGCATAGAAAACATACCTGGAGTGGTGAAGAGATGGGGGTACTAGTTGCGCATATCCTACTCGGTCTCCCAAGTCGCCTCCTCAGCCGGCTGACCCCGCCACTGAACCTTTACTGAAGCGATGTTCTTTGACCTTGGCTTCCTGACTTGCCTGTCCAGGATGGCCACTAGCTCCTTAACATAAAGCAGATCCTCGTATAGCTGAACAGAAGTGAAACCCAACATGTGTGACGGTTACTATGGTATCCCCGGAGAATAGGGACATGAATTACGGGATGGCCCCGACTAGGCTGGGAGGTAAGGCCAGCTCATAAGAAACCTCCCCAACACGCCTCAAATCTCAAAAGGGCCAATAAATCTTGGACTCAGCTGAGCACATTAGTCTGATATAATCTGAAGATATTCCCTTTTGTTCAAATAAATAAGTCTTAAAGCCTAATTCCAACATCCGGAATTCTAGGTCAAGCTTGTTTTTATCAAGAGATCACACAATTATTCCTCACACACCGTCCTCAAACATGACTGCATAACTTTGCTGGATTCTTACCTTTCAACACAAAATCCATAGGGCCACGATAATATTTTTTTTATGACCAAATCAGCCAAAAATTCGATGAATCAGATGCTCTCATTGCACCTCATGGTCTACATAGGTCTTGTTCTAACTTTCACAATACTGACACGACGGAAGAGATGTGCCGATATTCATAACCAACTACTGAATCAACAATTCATTAGGTCTATACTCCTGACAAGATCCATCATAGCTCTAGAACTGACGATAGGCTAATATTTCATCACATAAGACTTTCCATTTAGCTCACTGCAGGAGAACTATAACAACATACGGCGAATTCTCATAACCATCGAATATGCCAATCTCTAAGTAGTGGTCCAAGCCACCATAACCCTTCCCGAGATCTGCCTACTCATAACAGGCCCTTAGCAGAAGAATACTTCAGAATTACATCAATCACTGCGGCCGACAAGTCTCAAATGCACCGCCACAAATCACATGCATAATTCGATCACGTTGCATGAATCGATCATTGACACCAATACGCCAACTCAACTATGGCCGATCAATCTACTTCTTTCCAAGTTATCCTTGATTGCCTTAGAAATGTTAATATCTTCCTTCAATACCTAACTTATTCCAACCGCACTTACCCCGAGTGACCTTAAATCATGAGGCCATGCTATCTCAAGAACGATGACCATTTCATGTCTCTCAAATACTACACCACAAGTCAAAACATCATAGATCGTTTTGTGCCTTTCTTCATAAGTTGCTTCAAAAGCTTGAGCCTCAACTGTACTTATAGACTTAGAATTATCAGGCACCACACTTTACCTCTTGAATTCACTAGGACCGCTATTGAGAGCCATCCAGCCCTGACTTGCCTCAGTACGCAACCAACTCTACTAAATTTTGTAACATATGAATACCCTCTCGATAAAGCCCCCAGCGGAACCACTTCCCGCAAAGCATGCACCTATACGAGGCATAAATCATGAGTCTTTCCTCAAGTTTGAACACGAGCCAGTAAGGCTAACCATAACATGCATTCAACAATTCATATACTGAAATTACCACTCACGGCCCTTTTTCCGTGGCTGCAATAACACAATAATACGCTAGTATCCAGAATTCACACAGGTAATTAACCATGCGACCCAATCTTAAGCGGTGGGACTCTCCCACTTAGCCCAAAGCCACTATTACACGACTCTTGAACACATTAGAACCATTCTCTCAAGTCATTTACTATTATTCCACTGCAACTCACTTGATCCAACGAATATAGCCACATGTGCTCTATTAGTACTCTAACACCATAGGGTATGACCTCATCCCAATACAACCAAACATTTTCTCGCTCCATGCACCGAGCATTCTCTACCAACGATATCTTAAAACATACTATGATTCTCACACGCCTACGAAGCACCATGTAGCCTTTGTCGAATATTTCCCTGCTGATAATAAAATGTAGAGTTTATTAGGGACACAGGAACATCCAAAGTCCCAACATCATACCATACGAGCCTCAACTCTTGCCCATCCGCAAGTTTTCATGAACTTTTTGTTGAAATAGCACCTAAATACATCGCAGGCCAAATCTGATATGACACATGACCTATAATTAGATTGTTGATAGTGAAATCCTTTCACTTGACACGAAGCCTTAAGATACATCTTGCTAATCCATGATACTAGCCTTTAACATTTGTACGTTTTCATCTTAAGACAAGACAAAGACATTTGTTTGGTACATGTCCTTCTTAAGACAGTTAAACTCATTTCCCACCAGTATCTCTGCTGTCTGAATCCTTCGCTAAATAGATATCTCATGTGAACCATATAGTCTTTATTACCACCAACTATCTTTAGATCTACATCCACCTTGTGATTTTACCATTATTGTGACGATTTAGTAGTTAAGTTAACCTTCTCAAGACCGTGCTTATCAATCGAATGTCGGAATCTTGTGCACCCCCATGTGCACAATTGAAGATCTCTCAATTCTCTTGCATCATCGATATGGATGACACATGGTAACAATGGTTGAGTAAATTCTTGACTCCCTTGAAATCCCTCTACAGCATCACAAACCGTCGGCGCATACTTGATACCAAGTGCTCAATTTCAATACACGAGTGGATGCAAAAGAACATATGACATAGGCTCTAACTGAATAAATGGCGCACGATAAGGAATTCAAAGAATTGAAGAGTTTCCTAAACAGTTTCATAGCCCCTCGTAGATAAATACAGACGTCTCCGTATCGATCAGCGAGAATCTAAGTAATCGGTCCGTGTCCCGTGACTCCTACGAACCTAGAGCTCGATACCAACTTGTCACGACACTAGTTCACCAATTGTGAACATGTCATGATGGCACTCAGTCCCCAGGACTAGGTAAGCCTAACACATTGCGGAATATACAAGCTATGAACACTTAAATAAGAGACAGCGGAAAAATAGAATAAAAAGATATGTAATCCTTACCACTTTGAACATACATTCGTCAACACACTGAATAAAACGCTACCAAGATCCGGAATCCCATGGGTAACACATACTAAAAGAGAATATACAACTGTGGCTCTATGTGTTAAGAGTATCTAACAACGAAATGAAGGAAAAATGTCAACTAATACTATCAGAATAGAAGGAAAGCCTCCGGATCCGCGGACCTAGCAAATCATACCTCGAGGTCTCCCAAAAAGCTGCGGAATCACCTAGTACGAGCCTGTCCTGATGTACCTAGATCTGCACAACAAAAGTGTGCAGAAGAGTAGCATGAGTACACCACGGCGGTACTCAGTAAGTGCCAAGCCTAACCTCGATGGAGTAGTGACGAGGAAGGTCAGGGCCCTACTGAGAGAAAACAATTACAAAAATGATAGTAACAATAATAAGTAGTTTAAATGATAATTATTCCAAAATAACAACAATAAATGATTACTGCAACCGTCTACAATTTCAACTAACAACAAGTAACAAACTCAAT
The DNA here is from genome assembly GCA_032618575.1 of Nicotiana noctiflora. Classification (NCBI taxonomy): domain Eukaryota; kingdom Viridiplantae; phylum Streptophyta; class Magnoliopsida; order Solanales; family Solanaceae; genus Nicotiana; species Nicotiana noctiflora. The sequence goes on from JASVEL010007290.1 coordinate 77,255, forward strand.
TAACAAGTCCAGGACCTGTAGGAATTGAACCCACAGTCCCATTGACAGTACCCATGGGTCTCCGGGAATCGAACCCGCAGCCCATGTCTCAGTAAATCTCAGGATCTCCGGGAATCGAACCCGCAGTCCACATCTCAATAAATCTCGGGATCTCCGGGAATCGAACCCGCAGTCCACATCTCAATAAATCTCAGGATCTCTGGGAATCAAACCCGCAGTCCACAGCAATATCACTCCGGGTCTCTAGGAATCGAACCCACAGCCCTGGGATCTCCGGGAATTGAACCCGCAGTCCCTACCAATAACTCAGGATCTCCGGGAATTGAACCTGCAGTCCACAAAAGCAAACACAATCAGTAAGAGGAAAAGCACAGAGAAATATGTAACAAATAACTACAATTTACACCAAACCAAGCATCGACAAGTTCAAGAAGTTCAAGTTAGACAAGTAGGCACTTAGACGGATAATCCTATCTAATCATACTTTTCTAACGAATATCAGGTAAGTATTACAATGTAATCAATTAAATAAAAAGAATATGACAATTTGAGCAGTTCAAGAAAGGTGGTTTTCCAACAATCTGCGTATGTACACGCCCGTCACCTCGCGTACAAGGCTTTAAATCAACACATAATATCCTAGGGGAGAAGGTTCCCCCACGCAAGGTTAGACAAGTCACTTACCTCAATTCCGGTACAAAACCGCTAAGAAACGACTTCCTTGCCACGAGTATCCGACTCCGAGTGGCTCAACTCTATCCAAATAAATTGCATATTGTAAATAATAATTCAAGTAATTTATTCTACAATTAAAGTCTAAGCTAATACGAAACATTATGAAAAATGACCAAGATCACACAAACATCGATGAAGCTCGATTTCCAAAAGACGGCGTTTTTAGCCATACATATCCGAAATTCGCCCCTTAATGATACTACGATGATCCAATATAGTTATGTAACTTCAATCTACAATTCAACATTCAATAGATTCAATATTGATCATAAATTCCATAACTTATGCCATTTAGGCATATTATCAAACACCTTGTAGGCATGGTTATTTTCACCTCATAACTATAGTATTGGTTCTTCCAACTATCACCATTAACCAACAATTCATCTCACCATCATTCCTAACTAATTTATAACTTCCAAATACACATGTATGACCATCCATTCACACCCAACAAAAAAAATTCCATCAAATAAATACGTTTAAATCCCTACCATGTTCATGTATTTAAATTGGGAATTTATGACTTCCAATAACCATGCCATAAGTTGTAATACTTGATTCATACTCATATTCCCATAAAATATCCATATATATAAGTCTAAGGTGTAGGATTTACCTTTTGGAAGAAATCTTGCAAAAACCCCATTTTGAGCTCTTGAAGGAATTTCTTGAAAATATAAAGATTTTCAAGATTAATCCATGTTAATATAAGTGTTTAGGAGTAGTAATCAACTCAAAATACTCCAGAAATCTTACCTTGGATCATAGAAATGAAGAGTAGGACGGATTCCTCTTGAGAGAGCAAGTCCTTGCCCCAAAAATGACTTTGGAACTCTCTATACCCGGTTTTGGGGTATTTAGGGGCCTGCTACTAGCGCGCCCGCGCTAATTAGCGCGGGTTGAGGCAGAAAATAATTCATTAGCGCGGGCTACTAGCGCTCCCGCGCTAAGGCCGCGCTACTGACACATGCCCAGAAAAACGGTCATAACTTTCTGTATACACCTCCAAATGACGAACGGTGTATTACGTTGGAAACTAGACTCAAAGGGCTTTAATTCGATAGTTGTATCTCATACAACTCTTTATATAACGGGAGATATGATCGTTTAAAGTGAGGTTTTATGCACACTCATTTACATCTTCGCCTATTATGAAGTTTTCCAACTTCAAAAGTTCCCGTTAACCATCCGAAATCACCCCGAGGCCCCCGGGACCTCAACTAAAAATACTAACACCTCCTAAAACATCATGCAAACTTGTTCCAATCATCGACATGCATAAAACAACGCCAATACCATCAAATTATATCGAATTCAAGCTTAAGTTCTTCTAAAACTTCCAAAACACGCATTTAATCAAAAACCCGACCAAACGACGTCCGAATGACCTGAAAATTTGCGGACATATCCAAAATCACATAACAAAGCTATAGAAATTGTCGGAATTCCATTCCAACCCCCGGATCAAAATCTCACCTATCTTTCGGATTCGCCAAAATTTCAAACTTCGGCATTTCAAGCCTAATTGAGCTACGGGCCTCCAAAATACATTCCAAACGCGCTCCCAACCCCAAAATCACCTAACGGAGCTAATGGAACCATCGGATTTCCATTCCGAGGTCGTCTTAATGATATTCCAAATACGGGCCATTTTTCAACTATAAGGCTCTCATTTAGGGACTAAGTGTCCCAAAACGCTTCAAATTCTATAACCGAACCTCCCGGCGAACTACAATAGCAGAGATGAACTTAGGAAAATAGTTAGATTGGGGATCGGGGCATAATTTTCAAAAACAACCGGTCGGGTCGTTACAATCACAAAGTACCAAATTTAAATTGTGACAACCACATGGTGTATAGAATGATCTCGGATTTATATCGAGAAATCTTTTTTGCACATCTTGGAATTTACCCTTTATATTGGATCCGTTATCATATCCTTGTCCTCTTAAATTATCAATATCAAGTCCAATATTTTCTATCTCATTTATAATAACTTCAAAAAGACCTTTTCCACTCGTATCATCCACTTTTAAAAATTCTAAAAAGTATTCAGTAATTTTTATTGGAGTTGCTGAAATATCAACACTCTGCAATATAACAGACATTTGTTCTTGATGACTTATATCTGGAGTGCAGTCAAGTGTGATTAAGAAATATTTTGTTCCTTTGGTTTTTTGAATAATTTCATTTCTAATTTCACTTGCTAACAAATTTATCAATTCATTCTGTATATTATGTCCAATGTAATGATTATGAATTTCATCATGCTTAATTCGTCGAACATTTTCTTGTATGATTGAATCAAATTATGCAATCATTTCAATTAGACTTAAAAAATTTCCATTATTTTCCTGGTATATCTTTTCATTTTTTCCCCTAAATGCCAAATTATTTTTTCCAAGTGTTTTTATCCCAGCAATTATTCTTGTCAATACATTTTTCCAGTGCTCTCTATCTCTACTAATTTGTTCTTGAATATCTTTATCTATTTTTTTGTTTTTGTGCAATCTCATTTCTAAATCTATCCATGCGCTCCTATTAATAATATGCTCATTCGTAGTTTCATGAGCTTTGAGTTTAGAACTAAGATTTCTCCAATCTTTTGTTCCTTCATTAGCTAGTTTACTGCTACAAGCACTAGAAGTTGTAGAAAATAACTTGCAACAAAAACAAAATACTTTATCCAAGTCTTTAGAATAAACTAACCATCTCCTTTCATGTCTTTCCCCATTTGCTAACTTTTGGATATAATGTGTAGCAAAAAAATATCTTAGGAATTTATCCTTAGGAAAATCTATTTCAGTAATTCTAATTGGTCCTTTTTCTACTAATAGATCTCTCAACTTTGTATCTACACTATTAGTCCATTGACTAGGATCATATATGTTTATAGGAGTGCAAGTATTCAATTCATTTAAAAGTTCTTGATTTTTTTGAGGATTTATGTGAGATTTCTCACTAGCTTCTTCTTTTTCTTGGATTTTAGTATTATCTAACTTAACTATATTAGTAACTTCTTAATTCAAAGAACATTCTCCCATGTTTTCTAGTTTAGAATATTTATTACTTGATAAAAATTTATCAAGCGCTCCTTTTTGGGATTATATTAAAGATTTAATTCTTTTTTTTTTTTGTTTTTTTTTAAGTTTTGCATAACCGGAATTATATTTTCTAGTAGACATATTTATACTCTAGTAAATAACAAAAACTAGAGTATATCTATTAAGTAAAAATATAAAAAATGACAGAATTTAGATTTAAAAAAATAGCACAAGATTAGAACAATAGAACCTGATTAAATTGATAAGTTGACCCCCAAATAACTTGTTAATGCTTTTGTACTTGAAATCCTGGAAGAAAAAAAATAAAGCCCTTATAATTGATATTGGGAAATAATAATATCCTGAGAAAACCTCTTAGAATTACCTCAAACTAGAAGGCAAAATCAAGGACCCGACGTAAATCGGCTTCACTACTTACTTCCACAGTTCCACTGGTGGTATGTAGCGAAGACGTGAGTGGAACAAGTATTACTGGAAGGAGCTATGCAAAGACTAGACGACCGCAAAGCAAAAAGGATATTTTTTTGGGTATGTTCTTAAAAATTCAGAGCAACAAAGGTGCTTTATTCAATTAAGCAAAGTACTCAGAAGGAGGGTTAAATTACCAACTCTAATTTCATTAAAAGGTTATAATAAAGAATAGCAAAGGTATAAAATAATCCTCCACTTTGCTGGCACCCATCACTCCTAAAAAGCAAAAAAGTAAAGTAACGGTCAATAAATTTTATCGAGTCCCAACAAAAAGTAAAGTTGTTTCGGCAATATTATAACTTTTTCATTAAATAATTATTTTTTTAAAAGAAAAATAAATAAATAAACCTAAATATATTTTTAAATGGGGCCTTCAAATTTAGGGGGTCTAAAGCCCTTGCTTTAGCAGCTTGGGGCTTCAGCCGCCTCTGATTACTAATTAACTAACTATAGTTTATAAGTTATTAACCAAAATTTGTACATTCCACAATAAATTTCACAACACGCCATAGGTCATCTTGCTTGACCACTTGAAGATTTAATCAAGGCCAAACCCATAAGTAGCTCCTTTAAGTTGGATTCGCTTTTTATTTTGACACTTCAACTTAAATCTTTTTCTTTTTAAGACTTTAACTCCTTACCTCATGTGCCATTTATACACAAAATACTGATATGTCACCCAGGTCGCGCCTGAGGCTTTTAGGAGAGGTAAAATAACTCCCTTTTCACGGTATTAAATTTTACTGTTGGACTCCCATTTATACCCCACTTTCCCCTACCCTTTCTCCATTATCATATGTTAAAAAAAATTCATGATTCTCAAAAGCTCATCGCCATGAATATTCAAAAGATGCTTTCTTTTCTACAATTTGTTGAAGCTTTAGTCGAAATTAATAGGAAAGTGAATTGTTTTGCACTAATTTGCTATTTGCTTCTTCTTCTTCCCCAATTTTTAACTCGAACTCCATAGCCCTAATTTGTTGGTTGCTTCTTTTTGGTCGCTCTTGATTTTTAACTTGAACTCCATAGCCATATGATATGTATCCATCTCATTCAAAATTGGTAGTAAATATAGTTGACTTGGTTTGGTAGCCAACCTTGTTGAGTTTGTCAAATATTGATAGCCAATTTTATTGACTTGGTTTGGTTGGTAACCAACCTTGTTAAAATTGTAAAAAGGGTGTAGAAAATGTCAAATATTGTAGGTGAGGTTTTGGCTATAAAAGAAGAGTTTCAACTCTTGTTTCTGCACACCAACAAAAAGAGAAAAGAGAGAGTAAGGTATTCCATAAACTATAAGAAAAACGTTTGTGAAGAAAAACAGAGTGTGAGAGATATTGTAGTGAGGTGAAAGAAGAAAAAGAGTATTTCCTTCTTTTGAAGGTGTAGAGGTATTAGGAGTATTTTTAATCGTTACTACTTGTCACACCTCCTTTTGGTGCGCCTTACCTCGAAGGGTAGATGCGTAGGGAGTTTTTCCAATTTAGGTGACAATATTCGAGACGAGATTATTTATTTATTTCAGAGTCGCCACTTGGAATAAATTATGGTGTTCCAAGTCACCGATTTATTCGAATCCCGAATCGATGAAATTTCGACTTTCCAAATGAAGTCTGCGAACCAGAAATTCTAAGTAAGGAATTATGTTGACCCGAGGGAAGGTGTTAGGCACCCCCGAATCCCGTGGTTCTAGCACGGTCGCTTTAACTATTATAAATGGCTAAAAATAAACTGATTTTATACATGTTTATAGATTATATACTCTGATTTAACTTTAAACCGCTTTATTAATTCAAAACTGTACATAAAAAATAATAAAGAAAAAAAAGCAAAGCAAACCTAGTTACAACATAAACTCGGACTCTTGACAAATATGCAAATTAGAATGTACCTAGATTACTTAACTCAACCTATGCCGATTGAAGCAATTACTAGACTAAACAGAAAATGATACCTGAATTGAAACCCACAGTTGGCCATTTATATACTAACAAAAAATAGTGCCGATTTTGATCTTAGGGCCGAGGAACCCAAACGATGTAATAACTCATTGGGCAAAACTATTAGTAACAAATACACTAGGCTTAAGATCAACCAAGTTAGATAAAATATTTGGACGAGTAGAAGATCGAATCCCTTATGCTCATATTGTGACGAGATATTAACACTATCTGTTTAAGTTCTATTCCATACTTACATTATTCCCTGATCTATTAGTGAAAGTTACTGAAATTGACGATCAAATAAACACAAGAGTTTGGTGATAGTATTACTAAAGCCAAACTAGCTATTTTCGAACTTACTTAAACTAACATTATTATATAGTTAGACTATGCGAATTGTGATACAAAGCCTTTTGTTTTTTGAAGTTGAACTCCTCTTTCACCACTGTTGAGAATACATTAGTGCCTAAGAACTGACATTAGGCTAACATTATTCACTAATAATAAGAACTAACACTAGTTATTAACCTCATTCAATATTACTAAAATTAACATGACTTTGCTCACATATCGTGCAATTTCGTAACTGCAAAACTGAGCTAATCTACTGAAACACACCACTGGAATTAAGTAATTAACTTTCATACATATGAGAAACCATAGTTTGAACAGTCTAGTCCTATTGCAGAAATTAATAAGGGGCTATAGGACACATTAGCACATATGCACTCTAGTTATACCCTTATTAATAAGTTACAGGCTAAGAAAAAAAAACAATTCTACTTAAACATCCAAATATAAGGGAATTCAACTAAAAATAAAACTTGACAGCACTCCATTTCATCTCGAATTAGCTCGAAATACAAAGATGTGTACCTGGAAACAGAAATTCAAAGGATGAAGAAGAGGTCAGCTGAAGCGAATATTGAGCAGCAACAACAAACAAATCAAACAACAGCTCAGTGACAAATGCAGCCAACCAAGGAAGATTTGAGACCAGATGAAGACCAAAGTATTCCAATTCAGACAACTCAAATAATTTTCAATCAATGAAGAACCCAGAAATCCACAGAATCAATCAGACAGAAGCTGAACTAAAATGCTACTTGGTGATTTAAAAATGAAGTTTTCCTCTTCGAGATTTGGTTTAAACTTTCCAGCTTTCTTTTCTTCCTAAGGTCTCGGCCCTCACTCAAATCTCTATAGCAAAGCTATCTTTTTGAGACTTTTTTCAAATCTCTGTTTAAGAATATGATTTTGAAGAGCTTGTTTTCTTTTCAAGGGTGTGAAAGTGTTAAAGAAGCTATTCTTTTTCTCCTCAAAATCTCTCTAACAATCTGTTTTAGAAGGTATTTTAGAAGCCCTGTTTCAAAGTGTGTTTTATAATCTCTATTTCAGAATATGAAAACCCTACTTTTCTCAAAGTCTAAGAGCATATGAAAATATGTTATTTCAAGGTGTGAATGTGTGTTTAGTTTCTGCTCTTTTTAGTGTTTTTATAGCCTCTTAAATTCAAAGAGCAGCCCCTCTTTTCAACATTAGACCAATACCTACTATCCACTATCCTTATATTATATACTATCTAGGTTGACCCCTAGGTTATGCTAACTAACCCCTAAAAAATTATCAGCAGCCCCTAATTAAATAATAAATAACAGCTATAACCAATTCAAAAGCTAAAAACTGTTAGCAAACTAAGGATTGTGTTGTCGGCAAGCTCTTGGCAACATTGTACAACCAATTCAGTAGCTAAAGAAGAAAAATGACTCATAATGGATTAAAACTCAATACTAACAGTGTTGTCATATTATTCTACAAATCCATACGGCTAATGGACAGCATTCATTCGAGCAATTACAAAACATATATAGGACAGTAATCGAATGATGCACTTTAACAGCGATTCACAGGGTCGGGCGAAACAAATGGGGGATGTGAAACTATCTATTCGACGATGTTCGTGTAATCGATTATAATACACGACAATCGACAAACAACAAATGATAACACCAGTGATTCACCGATTTTCGGCCAAAAACAAAGAAATACAAATCTCATTGTTCGACGATGTTATTCAATCGAATATGTACACTAATAACAAACATATTCAACCAATCAATCAGAAAAAACGAACAGAAACATTTTGACCATAAAAACGGGTCTGAGGTAGAAGGTGTAGAGAAATTGACAAAAATAAAATAAACAGACTAAAGAAGAATAACAAAACTTAAATGAATAACAGTGAATTGAAAAAAAAAACAAAACCAGAAAAAGAGAAAAAGAAAGTACCTCGGACTCTATTGATCGGAAACCAATGGTACACCCTTCGAAGTCGATTTCCAATTAGTATTATTTGCATATTTCATTAGAAACATGCCCATAATACTAGTTGGAAACCAATTCGACCCAATCTTCTCTGAAACAGTCTTGAAACTTTGAGCCCTAGATCCGTTTTTTGACGGTTTTGACTTGAACTTGACCCAAAGTGGTGAGAGATTAAAGGCGAGGGTGATTTGGAGGTTAGGTGGTACGATTTTTGGGGTGTTCTGTTTAGTTTGAGTCTTGGACTCAAATCTTCAAATGAAGATTCGAGAAAACTTAGGTTGATTCGAGATTGGCGGATATAGGGGTTATGTTCAGGGATGTTTGGTGGCTCAGGGGTGTTGGTTTGGGGGTCACCGGCATTCTCGTCACCGGGTTTCCAGGCAAGGGAAGAGGCGGCGGCTAGCTAGGTTTTTTGGATGCTTGGGTTTTGATGGAGAAGGTAAAGGGGAAATGGGGGAAATGAAAGTGGGTAGCCGGGTTTGGAGTCTTTGGTATAATGAAAATGATCAATTAATTATGGACCGTCGGATGGAGTGATCTGGACGGCTTGGATCAATTAGTGTTCCAAGAAACGGCGTCGTTTGGGGGGTGACACAGCACAGTTTAAAGGATTGTGGGAGTGGGTCTTTGGGGCGGGTAAGGGAAAGAAATGGGTCTGGGCTTGTTTGGATTGGATTTTAGTGTAACTCGTTTGGGCTTGGTGTTCTCTTTCAATTTGGCCCAGTCCGCACTCTTCTCTTATTTTCCAATCTCCTTTCTTTCTTTTCCCTTTTTTTTTGTTTTATTTTAAGAATTAAAACTAAAAATCATAATTTTAATTACAAAAATAAATTAAACCATCACAATTACTAATTAACTCTAAGTAGTAATTTTTCACAAACAATTAAACATCAAACCGCACAATTTTGACTAAAAATGTAAAGATAACCAAAATTACTTAATTAAATCCTAAATTCAAATGCAAATATATATATATATATATATATATATATATATATATATATATATATATTGTATTTTAACAAATAAACATGTATGGACAAAAAATGCGCATAATAATTAAGAAAATTAAACTTTTAGAAAATCATGCAAAACAACAAAATTATTCTATTTTTGGATTAGGGGAGTAATTCTCGTTAGACAAAAATCATGTGCTCACAGTGAACACACGAAATCAATTTCCAATCAAATTCTACAATTAATTTCATGAACAAACACATATTCAACAATATACAAGGATCTAAGTCCAATTAAACTCAAAAACAAACTTAATAGAACTCAATAATTGATTGAACTACAAATTAAATCTAACAACACTACAATCAAATAAACGTATAAGTGTTTAACTACACATTCTTATGTTAAAAACTTAAATAAAATAAATAAACAAGTTTCATGAATAATCTGGAATCATGATGAACAACAAATCAAGAAGATAATCCAGCCAACATACAATAATTTCGGATCTGAAAATAATAAAAAATATGGACAAGAATAAAAATTGAAATCGACTAACCGGATCGAAACAACGATGATGCATATATGTGACGACCCAAAGGGTCATCACTTATTTAATTAATCATTTCGAGCTTCTGAGGGCATTGAAAACCTCATTCTATGTTGCCTCGATTTGCGTGCACAGTCCGGGCACAAATCTGAAAAATATTTATGTTGAAATATGTGAAATATGTGAAAAAGTAGAAGAATTTTGATATTAATATTGATATGGTTGACTTTGGTCAACATTTTTGGTAAACGGACCCGGATCCGTGATTTGACTGTCTCAGAAAATCCGTAGAAAAATATGGAACTTGGGCATATGTCCGGAATTGAAATCCGAGGTCCAGAACCCCGGTAAAAGAATTTTTCTGTTAAATTGTTTTCTGAAAATGTTTAAGGAAAATGAAACTGAATTTTTATTAAAAAGTACTGGTATCGGGCTCGTATTTTGGTTCCGACGCCCGGTACGGGTCATATATATTGGTTAAGCGCTTCCTGTAAAGTTTGGTTGAAAACGGACGTCGTTTGACGTGTTTTGGCCTTAAATTGGAAAGTTTGGAAGTTATAAAATTTTGAAAGAATTCTTGAGATTTAAGGCTAAATTCCTTGATTTTGATGTTATTTTGGTGATTTGATCGCGCGAGCAAGTTCGTATGATGTTTTTGAGTCGGTGTACATACTTGGTTTGAATCCCCGAGGGCTCGGGTGAGTTTCGGATAGGTAACGGGATGGTTTGAACTTGAAAATTTCAGCAGAAACTTTGCAATTTTTGCACAGAGATTTTCTTCTATGCGATCGCATAGGTGTAGCTGCGATCGCATAGAGCAAAGATCAGAGGTCCCAAAAATCCTTCTGTGCGATCGCAATAGAGCCCATGCGATCGCATAACTTCCACTTTTCCTCCTATGCGATCGCATACTATCCTTCGCGATCGCATAGAGTAAGACTGAGGTCCAGAATTTCCTTCTATGCGATCGCATACCATTCCCTGCGTTCGCATAGAGTAATTTCAGTTCATCCATTTTCCTTGCGATCGCATAGGACCTCCGCGATCGCATAGAGTAATTTTGCTGTCCCCATTTTTCTTCTATGCGATCGCATCACAGGCCCTGCGATCGCATAGAGTAAAATTTCGCCCAATGATTTAATACCCCAAAACAGAACACTTACGGGATTTTATCCCATTTTCACAAAATCCTTTCTTCTCCACAGCTCTTAGGCAATTTTTGAGGCATTTCTTCATCAAAGTTCATTGGGTAAGTATTGTTAACTCGTCTTCTTCATTTTTCATCAACATCAATCAAATCCTTAGGCTTAAACATGTGTAAATTGGTTGGAAATTTGAGAAATGGGTATAGTTAGGGCTTTCAAAGAATTTGCGATTTAGACCTCGTTTAGGAGTCGAACTTAAGAACAAATTGTATATTTGAACTCATGGAAGATTGGGTGAGCTTATTTTGGTTCGAAACTTGAGTTTCGATTATGTGGGCCCGGGGTCGGTTTTTTTTACTATTCCGGGCAGAATGTTGGAAAAACCATATTTAGCAATATGAACTAGTTTGTTAAGTAGAATTGATGATATTAAATCAATTGTGTATAGATACGATTGGATTGGAGTCAAATTCAAAAGGAAAAGGCATTGCTACGGATTGAATTGTTCGTAAACTTTCGAGGTAAGTGTTTGTTCTATCCTAGCTTGAGGGAATAGGATTATGTGTTATGTGTTATGTGATCGAGTGCGGTGTATGGGCTGTGGTGACGAGCATCCATACACTGGCGTCTAGTATGACCGTGAGTCGATGGAAAATGATTATTTTGAGATATATATTACATATGAATTGTTATTGTTCTCCTTTGTCGGGACTTGTTGTGAAGATAATTATTGATTGCCCTTGATGGGACGGTTTATGAATTACTGTTTCTTTCTTTGCCCTTAACCGTGATTGTTATTTGGGTGAGGAAGAGTGATAATGCACGAAGGGTGATGCCGTGCCATGTTTATTTATTTATGCACGAAGGTTAATGCCGTGCCATGTTTATTTATTGATTATGCACGAAGGATCATGCCGTGCCCTATTTTTGAACCATGTACGAAGGATCATGCCGTACTATGGATGTGAGGATGAGAGTAAAAGCACGAAGGGTGATGCCGTGTACTTTATTTGTTTATTTGGTGAGGATGAGAGTAAAAGCACGAAGGGTGATGCTGTGCAATTGCTTGCTATTTCTTGAAGTGATATTATTTGTGTTTACATTATACTTTATTTTTCCTTGTGAATTTATTAACTGTAGTTAATTGTTGAATTCTTTAAGATATTCCTTATTGTGTTAATATTTGATTATTCTTGTTATTTTATGGTACACATATATATATATTGAATTGCACAGGTTTATGTGGGTGTCTGGTCCTAGGCTTGTCACTATTTCGCCGGGATAGG
>JASVEL010007291.1:0-74411 GCA_032618575.1 Nicotiana noctiflora
CCAGCACTTAATAAAGACATGGGTCGCTGTGCCGATATTACACTTCGTTGCGTTTTGCACGGGTCCAGGTTACGATCAGAGCAGCAGCAACAATGAATCGATTGCGTGGGAGTTAATCATATTTGAGACCGAGGTAGTTTGCGGACGTCCGCAGGCCCGGCGTCTCTTTCTTTATTTATGTTATTAGCCGTAGTCTCTTTGTTCCGAGACAAACAGAATTATGTTATATTTCCTTCGGACTTTTATGTGTAGTATTCCATAGTAGTTTGTGAGTTGGTGACTCCACGTCTTGGGTAGAGGATTTCAGTATGATTTTCAGTTTGTAATTAGTTATTTCTATTTGATAAAGTATTCCACATTTATTTAATTAAAATTGTGTTAAAAACAGGATAGTATGAATACAGTGGCTTGCCTAGCTACTACGAGTAGGCGCCATCACGATCCCGATATTGGGGGAAAAATCCGGGTGGTGACAAGTTGGTATCCAGAGCTCTAGGTTACATAGGTCTCACCACTCACGAACAAGCTTAGTAGAGTTTGAGAGGTAGGTACGGAGACGTCCGTACTTGTCCTCCAAAGTCTATTGAGTTAGGAAAGAGTCTCTCATTTGTTCTTTCTTGTCGTGCGACTTGTTCCTCAATTACTGATTGAATTTCTATTCTGTCCTTTCGCAGATGGTGAGGACACGCGCTTCTTCGTCCGTCGATCAGCAGCTTGAGCCCCAGGCAGCTCCCGTGAGGGGCAGGGGCCGAGGCCGTAGCAGAGGTCGTGGTAGGGGCAGAGCTCAACCCCCGGCAGCTATTCCAGAGGTGGAGCCTCATGTCGAGATTGGTGAGGAGGTTCCAGTCCCAGCAGCACCAGTGGGCCCAGCTCAGGTCCCAGGAGAGGCCTTATTTACCCCGGATCTTCGGGAGGCTTTGGTCAGGATAGCGGGTTTTATGGACAGCGTTGCCAGAGCAGGTTTATTACCAGTTGCACCAGCCACTTCTCAAGCTGGAGGAGGGCCCAGACTCCTATTGCTCGTACTCCGGAGCCAGTAGCTCCTCAGCCTCAGGCACCAGTGGTTCAGCCAGCTGTGGCCATTCAGTCAGGTACCACAGCTCAGGCCGGTGATGGAGCGGCCATGACTTCGATTCGTTATGGAGGCTTGATCGGTTCTCCAAGCTATTTACCACTACATTCGGCGGAGCCACATCAGAGGATCCTCAGGACTTCTTATTCGGTTGCCATGAGATTCTCAAGACTATGGGGATCGTGGAGACAAACGGAGTTGACTTCTGTACCTTCAGGCTTGCAGGATCCGCCAAGACTTGGTGGAGAGATTATTGCTTGACTCGACCAGAAGGGTCCCCAGCTTTATCATGGGATCAGTTTGCGGGACTATTTATGGAGAAGTTTCTCCCTGCTACTCAGGGGGATGTACTTCGGAGGCAGTTTGAGCGCCTCCATCAGGGCACTATGACAGTTACAAATGAGACGAGATTTATCGACTTGGCTCGTCATACAGTGAGTGATACTTCCCACCGAGCGGGAGAGGGTCCGCGGATTATAGATGGGCTTAATCGACCGATTAGACTCCGGATGGCTACGGGCGTGGGGAGTGACATATCATTTCGGGAGGCGGCCAATGCAGCACGCAGAGTCGAGATGGCTCTTGCTAGGGAGGCGGTTATTCTTCGGACAAGAGGCCTCGTCATTCGAGCAGGTTTGGTAGTTCTTCCTCTGGTAGCGGAGAATCCTTTGATAGAGGCCAGTCTTCCAAGCCTTTTCATTCCGCCCTTCAGGCTTCACCGGGTGGATCGGGTGATCGTGGTTCTTGGGGGCATTAATCAGCCCAGTCTCCTATTAATGCTCAGCCTCTTCAGAGTGTTCGTGGAGGCCATTCGGGTCGTCAGGGCCAGCAGCCCTATCAGTCTAAGAGCTGCTACGGTTGTGGTGACCCAGGTCATTTTATCAGGTATTGCCCTCGAGCAGCGGGCAACTCTCAGCAGCGGGGTCCTCGTCCTATGATTCGAGGCCCCAGCTGACCCTCAGCCTGCCCAGCCAGCCAGAGGCGGGGGTAGATATTATAGAGGTGGAGGTCGAGACTGTAGAGGTGAGACCGTCCAGCCAGAGGTAGAGGTCAGCCAGTTGATGGTCGTCCTAGAGACGCAACTCAGAGGGGAGGTGCGGATCCCCGATTCTATGCTTTACTAGCCAGGCCAGAGGCAGAGGCATCAGATGCCGTGATTACAGGTACTATTCTTGTGTGTGGCAGAGGTGCTTCAGTATTATTTGACCCCGGATCTACCTATTCCTATGTGTCTTCCTACTTCGCACCGTATTTGGCTGTGCCCAGCTATGCTCTGGATATTCCAGTTTATGTGGCTACACCAGTGGGTGACTCCATTGTAGTCGATCGGGTGCATCGTTCGTGCGTAGTTATATTTGGGGGTCTTGAGACCCGTGTCGATCTTTTGCTCTTGGATATGGTAGATTTTGATGTCATATTGGGGATGGACTGGTTATCCCCATACCATGCTATTCTTGATTGCCATGCTAAGATGGTGACCTTAGCCTTGCCAGAATCACCCCGACTAGAGTGGAAAGGTACCTCAAGCCACTCCGTTCGCACTGTTATTTCCTATGTTAAGGCTCGACGTATGGTCGAGAAGGGGTGTCTAGCTTATTTGGCTTATGTTCGTGATTCCAGCGCAGAGGTTCCTTCCATTGAGTCGGTCCCTATTGCACGGGAGTTTCCGGAGGTTTTTCTTTCAGACCTGCCGGGCATGCCACCCGACAGGGATATTGATTTCTGTATTGATCTGGCACCGGGTACTCAGCCCATCTCTATTCCACCCTATCGTATGGCCCCGCCGGAACTAAAAGAGTTGAAAGATCGGTTGCAGGACCTTCTTGAGAAGGGCTTTATCAGGCCCAGTGTTTACCCCTGGGGAGCACCTGTGTTATTTGTAAAGAAGAAGGATGGCTCGATGCGGATGTGTATTGATTACCGGCAGTTAAACAAGGTGACTATCAAAAATAAATATCCACCGCCGAGGATTGATGATTTGTTTGACCAGCTCCAGGGAGCGAGGGTATTCTCTAAGATAGACTTGAGGTCAGGCTACCATCAACTGAAGATCAGGGCGGCTGACATTCCTAAGACAACCTTTCGCTCTAGATATGGGCATTATGAGTTCTTGGTCATGTCCTTCGGGTTGACCAATGCCCCAGAAGCATTCATGGAGTTGATGAATCGGGTATTCAGTCCTTACTTAGATCTGTTCGTGATAGTCTTCATAGATGACATCCTGGTGTACTCCCACAGCTAGGAAGAGCACGAGCAGCACCTCAGAGTGGTTCTTCATACTCTAAAAGATAACCAGCTATATGCCAAATTTTCTAAATGTGAGTTCTGGCTGAGTTCGGTAGCATTTCTAGGTCACATTGTATCAGTGGAAGGTATTCAGGTAGACCCAAAGAAGATTGAGGCAGTACAGAATTGGCCTCAACCAGCTTCAGTGACTGAGATCCGAAGTTTCTTGGGATTAGCAGGTTACTACCGTCGATTTGTAGAGGGGTTTTCTTCTATTGCAACCCCGATGACCAGGTTGACCCAGAAGGGTGTCCAGTTCTAGTGGTCAGAGGAGTGTGAGGCGAGCTTTCAGAAGCTCAAAACAGCCTTGACCACCGCACCAGTGTTGATACTACCTACAGGTGCAGGGCCTTATACAGCTTATTGTGACGCATCTCGTACAGGGCTCGGAGCGGTATTGATGCAGGATGGTAAGGTTATCGCTTATGCTTCGAGGCACTTAAAGATACATGAGAAGAATTATCCAGTTCATGATCTTGAGTTAGCAGCAATGGTTCATGCCTTAAAGATTTGGAGGCATTATCTATATGGTGTGACATGTGAGGTGTACACTGATCACAAAAGCCTACAGTACTTGTTCAAACAGAAGGAGTTGAATCTACAACAGCGGAGATGGTTAGAGTTGCTAAAAGACTATGATGTTACTATATTATATCACCCAGGTAAGGCCAATGTGGTGGCCGATGCATTGAGTAGAAAGTATGCCGGCATGGGTAGTCTTGCATATATTCCGGTCAATCAGAGACCATTAGCTCTAGATGTCCAGGCCTTAGCCAACCGGTTCGTGATATTAGACATTTCTAAGCCTAGCGGAGTGTTAGCCTGCACGGTCGCTCGTTCTTCTTTATTAGAGCGTATCCGTGAGAGGCAACTTGATGATCCTCATTTGCGTGAGTTGAGAGATACAGTACAGCGGGGAGGTGCCACACAGGTAAACCTAGATGATGATGGGGTATTGAAATTGCAAGGTCGAGTTTGTGTGCCCAATGTCGAAGGAATTCGAGAGTTGATCTTAGCAGAGGCCCACAGTTCGCGGTATTCTATTCACCCAGGGCGCCGCGAAGATGTACCAGGACTTACGGCAGCACTATTGGTGGCGCAGAATGAAGAAAGATATCGTTGCATATGTCGCTCGGTGTCTAAATTGTCGGCAGGTGAAATATGAGCACCAGAGACCTGGTGGTGTATTCCAGTGGATTGAAATTCCCGAGTGTAAATGGGAGCGGATCACTATGGACTTCGTTACTCTGGACTTCCTTTGACTCGGAGGAAATTTGATGCTATTTGGGTCATTGTTGATAGGTTGACCAAGTCAGCACACTTTATCCCAGTATCCGTCTCCTACTCGTCGGAGAGGTTAGCGGAGGTTTACATTAGGGAGATTGTTCGTCTCATGGGGTGCCGGTATCTATTATCTCCGATCGGGGAACGCAGCTTTACCTCACGGTTCGGAGAGCGGTCCGACGGGAGTTAGGCACCCGTGTTCGGCTGAGTACGAGCATTTCATCCTCGGACGGATGGCCGATCCGAGAGGACTATTCGTATTCTCGAGGACATGCTTCGAGCATGTGTTATTGATTTCGGAGGCTCGTGGGATCGGTTTCTGCCATTAGCGCAGTTCGCCTACAATAACAGCTACCAATCTAGCATCCGGATGGCTCCGTATGAGGCGTTGTATGGTAGGCGATGTCGATCACCGGTCGGATGGTTTGAACCGGGAGAGGCTCGGTTGTTGGGTACAGACTTAGTTCAGGAGGCCTTGGATAAGGTCAAGACTATTCAAGAGAGATTGCGTTCAGCTCAGTCAAGGCAGAAGACTTATGCGGATCGTAAGGTTCGAGATGTAGATTTCATGGTTGGTGAACGAGTATTGCTCCGGGTGTCGCCTATGAAGGGCGTGATGAGGTTTGGGAAGAAGGGCAAGCTCAGCCCTAGGTATATTGGCCCATTTGAGATTCTAGACAGAGTGGGAGGGGTGGCTTACGGATTAGCTTTGCCGCCTAGCTTATCAGCCGTGCATCCAGCTTTTTCATGTATCTATGCTTCGGAGATACCACGACGATCCCACACATGTGTTAGACTTCGGTACCGTCCAATTGGACAATGATCTATCTTACGAAGAGGAGCCGGTAGCCATTCTAGACCGGCAGGGTCGACAGCTGAGGTCGAAGAGTTATCCTTCCGTGCGTGTTCGGTGGAGAGGTCGGCCTCCCGAGGCATCGACCCGGGAGTCCGAGTCTGATATGCGGAGCCGCTACCCACATTTGTTTCCTGACTCGTGTACTTCTTTCTTTTGTCCGTTCGAGGACGAACGGTTGTTTTAGAGGTGGAGATTGTGACGACCCAAAGGGTCATCACTTATTTAATTAATCATTTCGAGCTTCCGAGGCCTTGAAAACCTCATTCTATGTTGCCTCGATTTGCGTGCACAGTCCGGGGACAAAGCTGAAAAATATTTATGTTGAAATATGTGAAATATGTGAAAAAGTAGAAGAATTTTGATATTAATATTGATATGGTTGACTTTGGTCAACATTTTTGGTAAACGGACCCGGATCCGTGATTTGACTGTCTCGGAAAATCCGTAGAAAAATATGGAACTTGGGCATATGCCCGGAATTGAAATCCGAGGTCTAGAACCCCGGTAAAAGAATTTTTCTGTTAAATTGTTTTCTGAAAATGTTTAAGGAAAATGAAACTGAATTTTGATTAAAAAGTACTGGTATCGGGCTCGTATTTTTGTTCCGACGCCCGATACAGGTCATATATATTGGTTAAGCGCTTCCTGTAAAGTTTGGTTGAAAACGGACGTCGTTTGACGTGTTTCGGCCTTAAATTGGAAAGTTTGGAAGTTATGAAATTTTGAAAGAATTCTTGAGATTTAAGGCTAAATTCCTTGATTTTGATGTTATTTTGGTGATTTGATCGCGCGAGCAATTTCGTATGATGTTTTTGATTCAGTGTACATACTTGGTTTGAATTCCCGAGGGCTCGGGTGAGTTTCGGATAGGTAACGGGATGGTTTGAACTTGAAAATTTCAGCAGAAACTCTGCAATTTTTGCACAGAGATTTTCTTCTATGCGATCGCATAGGTGTAGCTGCGATCGCATAGAGCAAAGATCAGAGGTCCCAAAAATCCTTCCGTGCGATCGCAATAGAGCCCATGCGATCGCATAACTTCCACTTTTCCTCCTATGCGATCGCATACTATCCTTCGCGATCGCATAGAGTAAGACCGAGGCCCAGAATTTCCTTCTATGCGATCGCGTACCATTCCCTGCGATCGCATAGAGTAATTTCAGTTCATCCATTTCCTTCTATGCGATCGCATAGGACCTCCCTGCGATCGCATAGAGTAATTTTGCTGTCCCTATTTTTCTTCTATGCGATCGCATCACATGCCCTGCGATCGCATAGAGTAAATTTTCGCCCAGTGATTTAATACCCCAAAACCGAACACTTACGGGATTTTATCCCATTTTCACAAAATCCTTTCTTCTCCACAGCTCTTAGGCGATTTTTGAGGCATTTCTTCATCAAAGTTCATTGGGTAAGTATTGTTAACTCGTCTTCTTCATTTTTCATCAACATCAATCAAATCCTTAGGCTTAAACATGTGTAAATTGGTTGGAAATTTGAGAAATGGGTATAGTTAGGGCTTTCAAAGAATTTGCGATTTAGACCTCGTTTTGGAGTCGAACTTAAGAACAAATTGTATATTTGAACTCATGGAAGATTGGTGAACTTATTTTGGTTCGAAACTTGAGTTTCGATTATGTGGGCCCGGGGTCGGTTTTTACTATTAAGGGCAGAATGTTGTAAAAACCATATTTAGCAATATGAACTAGTTTGTTAAGTAGAATTGATGATATTAAATCAATCGTGTATAGATACGATTGGATTGGAGTCAAATTCAAAAGGAAAAGGCATTGCTACGGATTGAATCGTTCGTAAACTTTCGAGGTAAGTGTTTGTTCTATCCTAGCTTGAGGGAATAAGATTATGTGTTATGTGTTATGTGATCGAGTGCGGTGTATGGGCTGTGGTGACGAGCATCCATACACTGGCGTCTAGTATGACCGTGAGTCGATGGAAAATGATTATTTTGAGATATATATTACATATGAATTGTTATTGTTCTCCTTTGTCGGGACTTGTTGTGAAGATAATTATTGATTGCCCTTGATAGGACAGTTTATGAATTACTGTTTCTTTCTTTGCCCTTAACCGTGATTGTTATTTGGGTGAGGAAGAGTGATAATGCACGAAGGGTGATGCCGTGCCATGTTTATTTATTTATGCACGAAGGTTAATGCCGTGCCATGTTTATTTATTGATTATGCACGAAGGATCATGCCGTGCCTTGTTATTGAACCATGTACGAAGGATCATGCCGTACTATGGATGTGAGGATGAGAGTAAAAGCACGAAGGGTGATGCCGTGTACTTTATTTGTTTATTTGGTGAGGATGAGAGTAAAAGCACGAAGGGTGATGCCGTGCAATTGCTTGCTATTTCTTGAATTGATATTATTTGTGTTTACATTATACTTTATTTTTCCTTGTGAATTTATTAACTGTAGTTAATTGTTGAATTCTTTAAGATATTCCTTATTGTGTTAATATTTGATTATTCTTGTTATTTTGTGGTACACGTATATATATATTGAATTGCACAGGTTTATGTGGGTGTCTGGTCCTAGGCTTGTCACTACTTCGCCGGGATAGGCCAGGCACTTACCAGCACATGGGGTCGGTTGTGCTGATATTACACTTCTGTGCGTTTTTGCACAGGTCCAGGTTACGATCAGGAGCAGCAGCAGCAGTAAATCGATTGCGTGGGAGTTAATCATATTTGAGACCGAGGTAGCTTGCAGAAGTCCGCAGGCCCGGCGTCTCTTTCTTTATTTATGTTATTAGCTGTAGTCTCTTTATTCCGAGACAAACAGAATTATGTTATATTTCCTTTAGACTTTTATGTGTAGTATTCCATAGTAGTTTGTGAGTTGGTGACTCCACGTCTTGGGTAGAGGATTTCAGTATGATTTTCACTTTGTAATTAGTTATTTCTATTTGATAAAGTATTCTGATAAATTAATTATGAAATATTATTAAAAATAGGATAGTATGAATACAGTGGCTTGCCTAGCTACTACGAGTAGGCGCCATCACGATCCCGATATTGGGGGAAAATCCGGGTCGTGACAATAACATGATGAAAGTTATAGTATTATAAGATGATTATCAGGAATATAAGAGTTTAGCTATGCATAATCATAAATGATTTTACCTTGAGATCAGCTTCATTATATATATATATATATATATATGCAAAAGGATAAAGAAGAAAAAAATAAGGAAAAAGAAAACGAAGGAGGGGAGGGCTGGCTCCCGAATTGCTGCCTGGTGGTTGTTCATGGGAGGCATTCCGGCGGGTGTTGTTGGAGGGTTCGTGGTGTGTAGGTTAAAGTGAAGAAGAAGAAGAGGGGGTGGAGTGTAAGGGTGTGACGGCTTGGGATTTTTTAGGATTTTAGGGATTGGTCTTTTGGGAAATGAAGTGTAAAAATGAAAGAAAAAGGGTTCTTTTGGGTAATGGGGCAGACCGGGTTGTTGGGTGTTTTGGGTTGGGTAGAATTGGCTTGGGCTTGGGGTTAATTCAAGAATTGGCCCAATTCCGAATTCGTTCTTCTATTTTTTTTCTTTTCTTTTATTAATTAATAAAACTAAAACAAATGCTACAATTAAGTTATAAAACCTAGAATTATCTTAAAATACTAATTATCACACAAAATTAAATGTCAATTAAAACAAAATCGCACAATTTAGACACTAAATGCTTAAAAATACAAAAATACATATTTTTTATGATTTTTCATTTCCGTAAAAATAAACTTAATTGTAAACTTGAATTTTATATACATATGCAACATATTTTTGTATATTTTATTTATTTAAACAAACAATTATGCACTGATAAAAATGCAAATAATATAAGAAAAATAACACAAAATTCACAACAATTACAAGAAAACTAAAATTATTTTATTTTGAATCTTTGGGAGTATTTCTTTTATAGGGCAAAAATTACGTGCTCACAGTTGCCCATCTTTACTCGGAAATACAAAGAGTTTTCGTGCAAAGATAATGAGCAAATACGAGCGATTTTTGCCCGTTCGAGCACTGCGTGTGAAGTATTTCTTGAAATACTTCACCGATCCTTTGCTTCAAAAGGTCTCCTACATATCCTGGGCTAAATAGGAATCAGGTCAATGTAGTTCGGGAAGTTTTGGTAGCTGGGACTACCGTGGACTGACACTTTGCAGTTACTGTTGCTACCGTTGTTGTTGTTGCTGCTTACTGCTTACTGACCTCCTTATTACACCAAAAGACAAACTAAAGCTAAGCTATCAACTATGAGCTACAAGATTCCTATCTATGATTCTCTTGAAAACTTGATCTTGAGTCTTAGCTGATTTCGCTGTAGACCTCGATCTGAATCTTGATGCTTGCAAGCTTTACATGCTTGTTTATTCTTGTGATATTGAGTGAAATGGAATCGGCGGAGCTTGTGACTTCAATCAGATTCTGGGCAATCCACGCCTCTGTTTATTCCAATATTTGAACCCATTTTCTTTTGGTTCTTTTCTTATTTTCTTCATTCTGGATTGAGGTTCCACTCGTAGGTTATCTCGATCCTTGCGCCCCGAAGTCAAACCTACTTAGACAACAAAACAAACAAATGAACGAAATTTTTCTGCCCCAGTTTCGCTAGGAAAATTTCGTGAGTCAGTTGTGACACAGAAAAATGATTAGAAAGACTCTTCTGGTATTGGTCAAGAGAATCTTGATTTTTGAAACCGTAGTTTCACAAATAAACGTTCCACGGCTTTCTGGCCGAGAGACCCTTGGTTTTCTGGCCGGGGTTTTGAAGAAACGGTTCCGCAGTTTTCTGACTCGGAGGCCCTCGATTTTCTGTCCGAGATTAAGAAAGTAAGTTTCACGGCTTTCTGGCTGAAATCAGAACAACGTCTCACGGCTTTTTGGCCGGAAGACCCTCGATTTTCTGGCCAGGGTTTAAAGAAATGGCTCCGCAGTTTTCTGACTAGGGAGATCCTCGGTTTTCTGACCGGGGATTTTGAAAGTAAGTTTCACAGCTTTCTGGCCGGAAATTCTCGGTTTTCTGGCTGGGGTTTAAAGAAGTGGTTCCGTAGTTTTCTGACTGGGGAGATCCTCGGTTTTCTGACCGGGGATTTTGAAAGTAAGTTTCACGGCTTTCTGGCCGGAAATCAAAACAACGTCTCATGGATTTCTGGCCGAAAGACCCTCGATTTTCTGACCGGGGTTTTAAAGAAGAGTTTCACGGCTTTCTGGCCGGAATTCAAAAGCAACATTTCACGACTTTCTGGCCGGAAGGCCCTCAATTTTCTGACCGAGGTTTAAAAGAAATGGCTCCACAGTTTTTTGACTCGGAGATCCTCCGTTTTCTGACCGGGATTTTGAAAGAAAAAGTTTCACGACTTTCTGGCCGGAATTCAAAAACAACGTTTCGCGGCTTTTTGGCCGGAAAGACCCTCAATTTTCTGACCGGGGTCCAAACAAATATTGGACTGACGTGATTTGATTCTCTTTTTGGACTTTTCATTTTCCTTTCTTTTGTTCCTCCTTTTTGGGTCTTCTTTTAGGCATTTTCCTTTTACCCATCAACAAATGCAATAAGATAAAGCTTTTGAAAAGAAACTTCACTTTTTAGGCATTTTCCTTGTTTCAAAGCCATTTCAATGCTCGCGTATTTCACTTCTTTATACTGTACCTTCTTCTTGCACAATTATATAGACCTGCTTTCAACAATGAACATTTTATTAGTTGAAAAAGAGGTTGACTTTATGGCCTTGATTATCTTCATTGCTTGATCTTTGCCTCATTTCCATTGAGAAATTTGCTATCAATTGGCTTTGGGGTGACTTCCTTTCAAACTAACAGGGTTTAGCCTCGGGTTTCTTATGAGGATTTTCCTGTACAGGCTCTTATCTTTCTGTCTCTCCGTTTCTACTAAGACATTAGCCTTTGATTTCCATCTCCTTTCTAATCGTCCTTTCTTTTGGAAATAATCAATCATCATGATCAATCGGGAGTTGTATCAATACACCACTGAGGCTGGGTCTTTCTTTTTTAACCAGACGAAATTCTGTATAAACGGTCCTGTCACCTTTCTTTGTAATAATTTCGGAGTTCAAAGTTAAAACAAAAGGGATGTGAAAGAAAAATGAACAAAGAATGAAAAATGAATCAAAATAGAAGCGTCCCTTTCGGGGAAAAAAGGACTTATCTGGGGTGTATGCTAACTTTAAACCGACATGACATGCTTCTTGAACTAGATGCTTGATCGTCACAAACTCTCATTTCCTTGTGAACCAAAACGGGTCTATGTTTCCAAGCTAAGGAGCCGTGCCAAGACCTCTAGTGGTGAAATACCCTTTTCGGTTGATAGCACCCTTTTGCGGGTTTTCGCCAATCGACCTCTCTCATTTCTCTTCTCACCATCGCCAGATAGCACTCTTTGCGAGTTCTTACTAACGGACTCTCTCATTTTGTATTTCTCTACTTCCATCGTCTTATGGTGCCCGAAGGTTTTCACCAATAAGACTCTCTCATTTTATTTTTTTTGATTCCAGACACTTCGGATCGTAATGATGATGTTTTCTATTTCTCCTCATCGATCTTGAAGGACTTGTACTCGGTTTGGGTAACAAGAATTATGGACAAAATTACAACTTTGGAATCATCTTGACGGATCTAAACTGAATCGCCATATCATCTGCCCCAGTTTCATTTTTTGGGGAAATTGGGATTTTTGGTTTGGTGTGACTGAACCTCAGGGAGAGGTTGCCTACGTATCCTTTCGGAATCAAGTGAGAATGTAGTTCAGGTAACTTTGTTTTGTTTTGTTTTTTTTTTGGTTTTCTTTCTTTCTTTCTTTCTTTTTAATTTGGCTGTGGATTCCAAAGAGGGTAGCCAAAGAAACGTAACCAGCTCAAAGGGTTTTCAAAAAGGGCTGGTAGTGTTTGGGTAGCGGGAATAAAAGCCTTCAATCATTTGGACTTGTAAGGACATCATCGAAGCAAACTTAGGCATAATACCTTTTGACAGCATCTGCATTCACAGCTGTCTCAAGATCATTTCCTTCCATATCTCCCAAGTATAATGCTCCTCTCGGCAGTATCTTCCTGATAATGTATGGCCCCTTCCAATTAGGAGCGAATTTTCCTTTTGCTTCCTGGTGATGTGGAAGAATGCGTCTTAAAACCAACTGACCTACTTCAAAATTTCTTGGTCGTACTTTCTTGTTGTAAGCACGAGCCATCCTTTGTTGGTACAAATGTCCATCACAGACCGCAGCTATTCGCTTTTCGTCAATTAATGTTAACTGCTCCAATCGAGTCTTAACCCATTCGCTATCTTCAATCTTTTCTTCAATAATCATCCGGAGTGAAGGAATTTCTACCTCTGCTGGTATCACATCCTCGGTTCCATAGACTAGCAGGTATGGGGTTGCTCCTACCGATGTGTGCACTGTAGCACGATATCCCAATAAGGCGAACGGTAATTGTTCATGCCACTGTCTATAACTCTGGATTGTTTTTCTCAAAATCTTCTTAATGTTTTTGTTTGTTGCTTCAACGGTACCATTGGCTTTGGGCCGATAAGGAGTGGAGTTCCTATGTGTTATTTTGAATTGCTCGCATATTTCTTCAATCAAACGACTATTCAGATTCGCAGCATTATCTATGATGATAGTTGCAGGTGTACCAAAGACACAGATAAGATTTGAGTGTACAAAATCTACCACAGCTTTCTTAGTGACTGATTTGAGAGTGACGGCTTCAACCCATTTTGTGAAGTAGTCGATAGCGACCAGTATGAATTGGTGCCCTTTCGAAGCTTTTGGCTCAATCGGGCCGATGACATCCATTCCCCAAGCGACAAATGGCCACGGCGCTGACATAGGATGTGGCTCAGTTGGAGGTGCATGAATCAGATCTCCATGTACCTGACATTGATGGCATTTTCGGACAAAACTAAAGCAGTCTTTCTCCACAGTTCTCCAATAATACCTAGCTCGAAGGATTTTCTTGGCTAAGACATACCCATTCATATGAGGCCCGCACACTCCCGCGTGTACTTCGTGCATGATTCTTCCTGCTTCTTCGGCATCACCACACCTTAAGAGGTTAAGATCCGGGGTTCTTTTATGCAAGACCTCGCCGCTCAAAAAGAAACCACTTGCATGCCGCCTAATGGATCTCTTTTGATCTCCAGTAGCATGTTCAGGGTATTCTTGTGTTTTCAAGAATCTCCTGATATCGTAGTACCAAGGCTTGACGCTTGGTCCTTCCACGATTGCATTGCAATAACTGTGTCTTTCCCTGATTTGGATTTCCAAATGATTGACATAGGCGTTGCCTGGATAAGGTAGCATTGAAGCTAAAGTGGCAAGTGCGCCAGCCAGCTCATTGTGACATTGTGGGATATACCTGAACTCTATCGATGTGAATCGCTTGCCGAGAATATTCACATGTTGTCGGTAAGGGAGGAGCTTAATGTCTCGAGTTTCCCATTCACCTTGAGATTGTTTGACAATCAGGTCTGAATCTCCCATGATTAACAAATCTTCGACGCCCTGATCAATTTCCATGTTCATACCCATGATACAAGCTTTATACTCAGCCATATTGTTCGTGCAAAAGAAACGGAGCCTAGCCGTAGCTGTGTAATGCTGACCTGCAGGAGAGATCAAGATTGCCCCAATCCCTACACATTTAGCATTTACCGCCCCATCGAAGAACATTTTCCAAACATGATTGTCCTCCGAAACAACTTCTGTCGTATTTACCTCTTCATCAGGAAAGTAGGTATTCAGTGGTTGATACTCTTCGTCGATCGGGTTTTTGGCCAAGTGATCTGCCAATGCTTGGGCCTTCATTGTCGTGCGAGTGACATAGACTATGTCAAACTCAGTGAGTAGGATTTTCCATTTTGCCAATCTTCCGGTGGGCATCGCTTTCTGAGAATATATACTTCAAAGGATCCAACCGGGTAATGAGGTGAGTCGTATGAGCTTGGAGGTAGTGTCTCAATTTCCGAGCGACCCAAGTTAAAGCACAACATGTTCTTTCCAGAAAAGTGTACTTGACCTCAGAACTAGTGAACTTCTTGCTCAGGTAGTAGATTGCATGCTCTTTCTTCCCTGTCACGTCACATTGTCCGAGGACAAAACCGAAAGAGTTTTCCAAGACTGTTAAATATAAGAAAAGAGGTCTCCCTGGCTCCGGCGGGACTAAGACTGGAGGGTTCGACAAATATTTTTTGATTTTTGTCGAAAGCTTCTTGACATTCAGTTGCCCACGTTGATTGCAGCATCTTTCTTCAGCAACTTGAATATGGGCTCACATGTAAAAGTCAATTGGGCGATAAACCTACTGATATAGTTTAATCGGCCCAGAAGACTCATTACGTCTTTCTTTGTTTTGGGAGGAGGTAGATCCCGGATGGTTTATCTTTGTGTGATCCAATTCAATACCCCTTCTACTGACTATGAAACCCAAGAGTTTACCTGATGGGACACCGAAAGCGCATTTGGCCGGATTCAACTTCAAGTCATATTTCCGCAACCTTTCAAAGAATTTCCTCAAGTCTCGCACGTGATTGCCTTGAGTTCTGGATTTGATGATCACATCGTCCACGTACACCTCTATTTCCTGATGCATCATGTCATGGAAAATGGTAGTCATAGCTCTCATGTACGTTGCTCCAGCATTTTTCAAACCGAATGGCATGACCCGGTAGCAGTAAGTTCCCTAAGGTGTGGTAAAAGCAGTCTTCTCGGCATCCTCTTCATCCATCAACACTTGATGATATCCCGCATAACAATCCACAAACGATTGTATCTCGTGTTTGGCACAGTTATCAATGAGGATGTGGATGTTCAGTAAAGGAAAATTATCTTTAGGACTTGCTTTATTCAGATCTCGGTAATCCACGCATACTCGAGTCTTTTCGTCCTTCTTTGGCACAGGCACAATATTTGCTAACCATGTGGTGTATTGTACCACCCGAATTACCCCTGTTTTTAACTGCTTAGTGATTTCTTCTTTGATTTTATCACTGATGTCAGTTTTGAACTTCCTTTGCTTCTGTTGCACTGGGCGACAGTCAGGGTAGATTGGCAATTTGTGCACCACTAGATCGGCTCCTAATCCTGGCATGTCATCATAAGACCAAGAAAACACATCTTTAAATTCAAACAAGAGCTGGATTATTGCATCTCGAGTTTTCTCATCTGTGTGGATGCTTATCTTGGTCTCTCGGATCTCTTCAGCAGTTCCCAAATTAATCGGTTCAGTATCATTCAAGTTCGGCTTAGGTTTATTCTCAAAATGTTCCAATTCTCGATTTATTTCCCTAAAATCCTCTTCTTCATTATATTCTAGTTCTTGGTTCATTATTTCCAGATTAGGTGGCGTGTTCAGATTTGAGCATGAAGTCCGCAAGCATGTCATGTTTTTTAAAGCCGCATTATTAAGACTGAAAAGAAAGAATAAATAACAAAAATTAGCAAGAGTGCAAAATGATGAAATATTTATTTCATTTTCTTGGAATTTTTCTGAAGATAAACAAAGTTACATTGGGAAGACTGAAAACACAAGAAAACAAAGAAAAATATCCAAGTTACATCCTGAAGCAACTTGTGATGAAGGAAATGTGACAGGACAAATCTACCAGAACTCCCGCCTGACTAGGAATGGTGTGGCCTTCCAATTTGGCTTCTGGGCCCACATACAGCACCTCAGCGGTGCTTGTACCTTCTCCCAATTGAACCATGTTAACATCGTAAAGCATTTGCCTCATAGCCCCACAGATGTCTTCGATTTCCTCTGATGTGAAGACCTCATCTTCCTCTTCTTCACTGTATCTAGGTCGAACAAAAGTTTGGTACGAATGTGTCAACGGTCGTGGTAGAACCCATCTCTTTTCCTTTCTTTTATTGGCCCATTTCTTGTCTTCAGGGGTAGGGCAGGATCCTACTCCAAAGAACTTTTTAGTTGTGGGCAAAGTTATTAGCTTTGATACTCCTTGCAATGACTTTCCCAAACCTTTTCCTGGTTGGAAGCCGTGTTTGATCATTTATTATGCCACCATGATGGAGGCATTAGACAAAAAGGGTTGGGGGCAAGGGTTCCCTTCTTCGTGTTGGTCTGCCAATACAACCTCGAAAGCTTGATAAACGATGTGTTCGCTTCCTTCTTGCGCTTCTAAGTATGGGATGGATGGGTCCCGATAGATCGACTGCTCGTCCTCCCCGTGGACCATGATTTCTTGTCCCTTGTGTTCAAACTTTAGCATCTGATGGAGGGTAGAGGGTACAGCCCCAGCTTCATGAATCCATGGTCTTCCAGCAGAAAGTTGTAGGAAGTGTCCATATCTAGAACTTGAAACATCACTTTGAAATCTACTGGGCCGATGGTCAGAATCATATTAATCTCACCGACCGTGTCTCTCTTCACACCATCAAATGCTCGCACGCATACGCTGTTGGGCCGAATTCTTTCAGCTCCAATACCTATGCGGTCCAGAGTGGAAAGCGGACATACGTCTACTCCTGAAACCCCATCTACCATGACTCTCTTCATATAGTAGCCTTCACATTTGACAGTCAAATGCAAAGCTTTGTTGTGGGTCGCTCCTTCCAGAGGCAAATCAATCTTACTGAAAGACATCTGATTGACTGCGAAGAACCTCTCCGCCATTCTTTCAAGTTGTTCAGATGAAATCTCCATAGGCACATATGCCTCATTCAAGGTTTTTAACAAAACCTTCTGATGTTCAGCGGACTTTATTAACAGGGACAACATGGATACCTGCTCCGGGTATTTGCGCAGTTGGTCTATTACCTCATAGACAGGCAACTGCATCTTCTGAAAAAAGACCTCTGCTTCTTCTACGCTTACAGGTTTTTTGGATGGGAAACGCCTTTGTGTGGCATTATTTATCTCCTGCATGTTCAAATACTTTTGCCCCAAGCTGCTCCCAGATGATTCTCCTGCGACCTCTTTTCCTTTGCGTGTAACAAGTGTCCGTTGATAGCTCTAAGGTACAACGGATGGATCTGTCATGGGTTTTTGTTGCACACGTGCAATAACCATGGGTTCATCTGGTTATAGTGGTCCAGTTGGCTTTCGGGCCACATAGGTTCCCTTTGGTACATACACCGCTGTTTCTCTCTTTAAATGAAACTTTTTAGGGGAACCTATCGACAGGGGTCTTTCCACTCGGCCTCGCGGGAGTTAAAGAATTCCATTCTTTTGATACGATTCCTTCATTTCGATCTTCTTTTCAGATCCAGTCTTGGCAACTTCAATCTTTTTCCCCACTTTCTCTTGTTTTGGGGTAATATCAGGCCGTTTCTCCACGTCGGCGATGGCAATTATCACTTTCAAGGCTGGGTCAAATTCCTTATCTTCACAAATCATCCCAATTACTGGCCCGTTGTTGTGGGTCGGCAATGGGTTATTTGTCATATTCGGGACGTCTTCCTCTGCGAAAACTATCCTCCCTTGATTGATTAGATCTTGCACCGCCTTCTTCAAAGTCCACCAATTGTCGGTGCTATGTCCCTCAACCCCTGAATGGTAGGCACAATATATTCCTCGTTGGTAGGCAGAAGAGTCCGGATTCTGCCTGTTCTGCGGAACGGGCTGCAATAGGTTCTCTTGCCTGAGTTTGGGAAGAGAGTGGAATATGGCTCCCCAATTGGTGTAAAGTTCGTCTTGGGTGGCGCATGTTATTTGGTCGGGGGTTGTATTGGTTTAGGTGGGGAGGTTGGTTTCTCTGGAATGGAGGTGGATTTTTGTTGGCTGGTGGCTGCGGCCGTGCAAAAGGCTGAGCATTCATGACCGCGTAGGGTAGAGGCGGAGGAACATAGGTCATGCCGTGGTGTGAATAGTAATCTTGAGGGGGGGGCCTTTCAGAGAATACCTGCCTTGGGGCTTGGTATCTTCTATCTTCTACTGCTGCCATGACAATTTCTTCTTTCTTCTTGCTCCTGGCATCCCTCCAGACCCGTCTTGAATGGCTTGGGAGGTTGCTCGAATGGCTACTTGGCTCAAAATTCTACCAGTTTTTAAGCCATTCTCCACCATCTCTCCAATCTTGATTGCTTCGGCGAAAGGTTTTCCCATCGCTGACATCATATTTTGAAAATAGTCCGGCTCCTGCACCTAGAGGAAAGTCGTGAACATTTCGATTTCATCCATGGGGGATTTCACCCTAGATGCTTGTTCACGCCAATTGATGGCATATTCCCTGAAGCTCTCTAAGGGCTTCTTCTTCAAATTTGACAGAGAGTTCCTATCCGGTGCAATGTCGATGTTGTACTAGAATTGTTTAACAAAATCTCTGGCCGAATCATCCTAAATGTGCCAGCGAGATATGTCCTGGTCCATGTACCATTCTGAAGCTATCCCAACTAGACTCTCACCGAAATATGCCATTAGCAACTATTCCTTGCCACCGTCACCTCACAACTGATTGCAATACTTCTTGAGGTGAGCAATAGGATCGCCATGTCCATCATATTTTTCAAACTTCGGCGTTTTAAACCCTGATGGCAAATGTACATGTGGGAACATGCACAAATCGGCGTAAGAAACACTTTTCTGCCCGCTTAGACCTTGCATGTTTTTCAGACTTTGCTCCAAGCTTCTCATTTTTTTTGCCATTTCGTCCTGCTCGGGAGCTTTTGGATTTTGGCTGGGTATGAACTCATATTGAGGTGGCTGAGGACAGATATTGGCGGCAACCTGGGTAGGATCCCTTGCAAGGGGTGGTGCCGAAAATGTAAAGGATGAGGAATCAAAGAGTGTGGCGAGATGCACCGTGATTGGAACTGGCAAACCGACTGATGTTCTTGTGGATGTATCCAATGCCGTCATCCGAGGATATGAAGTGGAGGGTGATTCAGAGAGGGCTGCGACATTAGAATACCCAAATAGAGTAGGTGGGTAATCGGTGGGGGTATTAGAAACCCCAATTGATCTGCGGAATAGTTCGGGGAACCCAGGGATCGGACTTGGGGGCTCTTTCCCATTATTCCAATCATCTAACATCTCAAGCATGCGGCAGCGCAAAATCCTATTTTCCTTCGCAACCACTGACTCAGTAGTCAGAACGGTTGTTATGGAGCTTTCTTTCGAAATGGGAATGGTTGGTAGAGGGATTTCTGAAGACATGTGGCACCTTTTTTCGACCTTGTGAAATAAGGATGGGTACTTTCGGGCTGCTGAACTCTTCCTTTGGACCTCGTGAAGTATGAATGTGATGCCAGATTACCAACAAAATCAACCACTCTTTACTAAAACCTGAAGTTTGGCAAACAAACGGTTAGTCTGAAACAACATAACAGATAAGTAATCTCACGTTGGGTGCGATGCACTTATACGGTTGATTGTGTTGCTACATGTATTCGATTGCGATGCGTCATTCCGGTTTGTACTTTCCATGGCTTTCATCTTCTCCCTCAAATTCTTTTCTTTTATCTTCCCCTTTTTTTGTTTTTCTTTTCTTTCAATGATGGTCGAATCTTATGTGGATTGCCTACGTATTATTTCCCCCCATGAATCGGACCGGACATAGTTTGGAAACAAGAAACATAAGATACGAATGAAATATAGTTTTGAATTTTATTTCACAAATTTCAGCTTGAAACACTTTGCAAAAAAAAATGATGATGGAGGAAAACTTTAAAAGGACAAATAGACTCTAAAAGTGAAAAAAATAGACTCTTCTAAGCATGTTCCAACGCTTTGAATCTTTGCATTGTTTGGCCTTGCTACGGTACTTGGTGTAAGATATCTCTGCAGACTCCCCAACTCTGTCATGACTTGGTGGACGCATCCCATGATTGAAGAGAAGAGGGTAGGCCGGGGTACTTGTTCGCAGGTCAGGCATCTTATAGTGATATAGTGCCCGATTTCATTGATCCTGGCCCTGATCATATATTTTTCTCTAAGTAATTGCCCTATGTGTCAGTTCTTTGCTCTCATTACTTGAGCGTTACCGGAGACTTGATCCAAAAGCCTATCTATTTGCCCCTCCATCCGCGCCATTAAGTCGTGGCAGCGGTCTCTGTCTGCTTTGGCCTCTCGGGCTTGTTTGAGAATTTGATCTCTAAAAGCAACATTTGCATCTCTTAAATGAGTGATGATCGCCCCATAATTGTTTTCTATCCGTTGTAGACGAAATGCTTCTTGGTGGGCTGCTCTTCTCCATTTTGTCCGGACTGCAACCAAAGCCGCTTCTGCCTTTTCCAAGTCTTCCCGGTGTTCAATGGCTTTCCTTTCCAAGTCGTTTATAAGCATCTCGTCATTCCAACTTCTCCTCGACCTTTCTACGGTCAATTGCATCTCCTGAATTTGAGTTCGGAGTCTTTCTCTTTCCTGCTCCCAGCCGACCCTTTTCTGATCGAAATCAGCCTGTTGTATGTCCATGGCAGCTTCCAGGATTCCCTTGTCCTCTTTTAAGGTGTTAATGCAAGATTGGAAATCTTGCGTCGTTTCACGTCTAGCTTCCCTAACTCTGGTTTTTATCTCTTTCTCCCAATCGACGACATACTTTACTGACTTTTCTGCCCTTTGTTCGGGCATTGATTGGTTGTGGAACCATTCAAGATATGCGAGGCTCACTTCTCCTCGTTCTCGATCGGCAACCATTTTGTCGATGTCGGAGAGTTGACTACCGAACCACACCTTTTGTGCATAAGTATCTCTTGGGAGCTCCTCCGTCGTGAATTCCCATGTAAATGATCGCATATCTTCAATCGGGGGCCTTTTTTGTTCTCTACCCAGCTGCCGCATGACACATAGCGGGGCATATGGTTGGAATCCCCTGAAATCCATTAGTATGTAGAATGGGCGATATGTTGACATGTGCATGATTTTAGCGGAAGGGAACCAATAATAATTCCAAGTGAGTCGGTCTGCTCTCAAAGAGTTGAGAAGCTCTTGCCAAGTCCTTAGGTCATTTGGAAGGTTACAACGGGCAGCTCTGTTCACATGACAACGAATGTAATTCAGCCGGTCCACGTTGAAGTTTATCACAATTGGGTGATGATAGAGATGCTCTATAAACCACATTTGTAATAAAATGTTACAACCTTTAAAATAATCCTGTCCTTCTTGGCACCGAGTTAAGGCCCGAAAGATGTCTCCTAAGATCATAGGAAGAATAGTGTGTTCTTCGTTACTCTGTAAATATGAGACCACCGCAGCCAAACGGATTCTGATGCGTCCGCCACGTTCGGGAAAAACCATGGTTCCCAAAAAAGCGATCATAAAGGCATAGATTCTTAAATCTCCCCAGGCGTCATAATTCAACTGGTTAACAAATTCAGCATTTGAGAATTTCTCGAACCATTTCTTATCACCAAATCTGTTATAGAGATTCTCCAGCGGCACCCAACCATTCTCCAAACAACCCATGGGAACTCGTCGGAGACATAACTTCTTTAAGAAATTATTCACACCCATTTGCCTAGGAGCTGCGGGTCTCTTTTTGTGCAAATCTCTCCCAAGCCTTGTGAGTCCGCCTAATTCTTCCAAAGTGGGCGTCATTTCGCAGTCTCGAAATCTAAAAACAATACTTGTTGAGTCCCAAAAACTCACTAAAGCTCTGATCAGATTTTTGTCCGGTTTTATCATCATAATGTCCGGAAGAAACTTGAGGTGCTTGTGGACTTGATTTCTTTCCCAAGCCGAAAAACTGACCCACCATTTACAGAGCTGACCCGGGGTTTTGTCTTGGACCAAGAACATGGGTGGCATTTCATCTCTTGCCCTTTTCTGGCCAATTCTTTGCGATGAAGTCATGCTGATCCTAGAAAGATAAAAATAAAACTTAAGAATTTTTCCCAAAATTTCTCTCTTTTTTTTTGTTTTTTAAAAAAATTAATCTTTTTAACACGGCCTTTCAGCACTTGAAGAAGATTTGAAGGCTGTGTAACAGGATACCGGTGTAATGAGTATGTTCCCGTTTTTGCAAAATTAGTCCTTCGGCGCCCCTTTTGAAGCGTTTGGCTATTTTCGCAAAATTTCCTAACTCTTGACTAAGGACAAAACCTCCTAATCTTAATAAATTACTACTTTTGAAAAAAAAAATTGAAAAACCGGCATTAGTTGAGCCCGATATGGGTTTCCTACGTATCTCACGCTCGGTGAGAATCAAACTTGCGTAGTTCGAAAATAAAGAGAAACAAATTATCTTAAGAAAAGAAAATAAATTATTTTTAACAACATTTTTTAAAACAAATTATTTTCAGAGAAACTAACTTACTTTTTATAAAATTAACAAAAACTATTGAATTTTTTTTTTGTTGCAATTTTCAACATTTAAAAAGAACTAATTTTCATAAAATTAAGAAAATTTATTTGAAACTTTTTCAAAAAATGTTTTCAAAGAAACTAACTATTTGGAAATTAACAAAATTATTCGAATATGTTTTTTTTCAATTTTTTCGTTATTTTTTTAAAAATATTTTCTAAGAAAAACAGACTATTTTCATAAAATTAAAATAATTTTATACCCCGACAATTT
Organism: Nicotiana noctiflora; assembly: GCA_032618575.1. Classification (NCBI taxonomy): domain Eukaryota; kingdom Viridiplantae; phylum Streptophyta; class Magnoliopsida; order Solanales; family Solanaceae; genus Nicotiana; species Nicotiana noctiflora. The sequence goes on from JASVEL010007291.1 coordinate 23,003, forward strand.
TCACTTCTTACCCTCTCTCTTTTTTAGTAACAAACCGGTCGGCATGTAAGATCGAAAGAAATGCACATACAAAGATGCATCAAGTTGGTCTTTTGTTTCGGGTACACCTGTCCTAGACAGGCCTAACCCCTGTGTTGAGTCTTCTAAGTCAAATATGCACATGATTCAAATAGACGTTCTTATCGGGGATCCGGCATAAGGTTTTATTATTCTAAGTCATCATCCTGTTGGAAACAATGTCTAGACTGGTTTTAACTCGAGCCGCGGAGTGTCAGTGCACCGGTAGCATGGCTTTCCGACTTAATTGACAATACTCCCCGCCTAAACATGTGTGACTAGAAAAATCCTTCACCGGGTGCCAAGCACCACAGCTATCTTGAGAAAACGGGCTATGTCCAGCAAACGCCCGATATTATATTTCAAAGAGACTTAAAAGAGAAAAATGGGTATCGGCACGATTTATATACAATTCACAAAATATTAAAGCGGTAAAAGCAATATTTAGTACATTAAATACAAACATGTAATAAAATCAGATAATAAATAAGCCAAATAAAATAATTATTCAAAGCTCGAATTCTTAAACCCTGAACCAGTGGTTCTGGGTTCATGTCCCCAGCAGAGTCGCCAGAGCTGTCACACCTCCTTTTGGCGCACCTTACCCCGAAGGGTAGATGCGTAGGGATTTTTTCCAATTTAGGTGACAATATTCGAGATGAGATTATTTATTTATTTCAGGGTCGCCACTTGGAATAAATTATGGTGTTCCAAGTCACCGATTTATTCGAATCCCGGATCGAGGAAATTTCGACTTTCCAAATGAAGTCTGCAAACCAGAAATTCTAAGTAAGGAATTCTGTTGACCCGAGGGAAGGTGTTAGGCACCCTCGAATCCCGTGGTTCTAGCACGGTCGCTTTAACTATTATAAATGGCTAAAAATAAACTGGTTTTATACATGTTTATAAATTATATACTCTGATTTAATTTTAAACCGCTTTATTTATTCAAAATTGTACATAAAAAAATAATAAAGAAAAAAAAGCAAAGCAAACCTAGTTACAACATAAACTCGGACTCTTGACAAATATGCAAATGAGAATGTACCTCGATTACTTAACTCAACCTATGCCGATTGAAGCAATTATTAGACTAAACAGAAAATGATACCTGAATTGAAACCCACAGCTGGCCATTTATATACTAACAAAAAATAGTGGCGATTTTGATCTTAGGGCCGAGGAACCCAAACAATGTAATAACTCATTGGCCAAAACTATTAGTAACAAATACACTAGGCTTAAGATCAACCAAGTTGGATAAAATATTTGGACGAGTAGAAGATCGAATCCCTTATGCTCATATTGTGACGAGATATTAACACTGTCCGTTTAAGTTCTATTTTATACTTAGATTATTCCCTGATCTATTAGTGAAAGTTACTAAAATTGATGATCAAATAAACACAAGAGTTTGGTGATAGTATTACTAAAGCCAAACTAGCTATTTTTGGACTTACTTAAACTAACATTATTAGATAGTTAGATTATGGGAATTGTGATACAAAGCCATTTTTTTTTGAAGTTGAACTCCTCTTTCACCACAGTTGAGAAAACATTAGTGCCTAAGAACTGACATTAGGCTAACATTATCCACTAATAATAAGAACTAACACTAGTTATTAACCTCATTCAATATTACTAAAATTAACATGACTTTGCTCACATATCCTGCAATTTCGTAACTACAAAACTGAGCTAATCTACTGAAACACACCACTGGAATTAAGTAATTAACTTTCATACATATGAAAAACCATAATTTGAACAGTCTAGTCCTATTGTAGAAATTAATAAGGGGCTATAGGACACATTAGCACATATGCACTCTAGTTATACCCTTATTAATAAGTTACAGGCTAAGAAAAAAAACAATTCTACTGAAACATCCAAATATAAGGGAATTCAACAAAAAAACAACTTGACAGCACTCCATTTCATCTCGAATTAGCTTGAAATACAAAGATGTGTACCTGGAAACAGAAATTCAAAGGATGAAGAAGAGGTCGGCTGAAGCAAATATTGAGCAGCAACGACAAACGAAGATCAAACAACAGCTCAGTGACAAATGCAGCCAACCCAGGAAGATTTGAGACCAGATGAAGACCAAAGTATTCCAATTCAGACAACTTAAATAATTTTCAATCAATTAAGAAGCCAGAAATCCACAGAATCAATCAGACAGAAGCTGAATTAAAATGCTACTTGGTGATTTAAAAATGAAGTTTTACTCTTCGAGATTTGGTTTAAACTTTCCAGCTTTCTTTTCTTCCTAAAGTCTCGGCCTTCACTCAAATCTCTATAGCAAAAATATCTTTTTGAGATTGTTTTCAAATCTCTGTTTTAGAATATGATTTGAAGAGCTTGTTTTATTTTCAAGGGTGTGAATGTGTTAAAGTAGCTATTCTTTTTCTCCTCCGAATCTCTCTAACAATATGTTTTAGAAGGTATTTTAGAAGCTCTGTTTCAAAGTGTGTTTTATAATCTCTGTTTCAGAATGTAAAAACCCTGCTTTTCTCAAAGTCTAAGTGCATATGAAAATATGTTCTTTCAAGGTGTGAATGTGTGTTTAGTTTCTGCTCTTTTTAGTGTTTTTATAGCCTCATAAATTCAAAGAGCAGCCCCTTTTTAACATTAGACCAATACCTAGTATCCACTATCCTTATATTATATACTATCTAGGTTGACCCCTAGGTTTATACTAACTAACCTTTAAACAATTATCAGCAACCCCTAATTAAATAATAAATAACAGCTATAACAAATTCAAAAGCTAAAAACTGTTAGCAAACTAAAGACTGTGTTGTCGGCAAGCTCTTGGCAACAGTGTACAGCCAATTCAGTAGCTAAAGAAGAAAAATGACTCATAATAGATTTAAACTCAATACTAACAGTGTTGTCATATTGTTCTACAAATCCATACGGCTAATGGACAGCATTCATTCGAGCAATTACAAAACATATATAGGACAGTAATCGAATGATGCACTTTAATAGCGATTCACAGGGTCGGGCGAAACAAACGGGGACTGTGAAACTATCTATTCGACGATGTTCGTGTAATCGATTATAATACACGACAATCGATAAACAACAAATGATAACACCATTGATTCACAGATTTTCGGCCAAAAACATAGAAATACAAATCTCATTATTCGACGACGTTATTCAATCGAATATGTACACTAATAATAAACATATTCAACCAATCAATCAGAAACAAACGAACAGAAACATTTCGACCATAAAAACAGGTCTGAGGTAGAAGGGATAGCAATTGACAAAAATAAAATAAATAGACTAAAGAAGAATAACAAAACTTAAACGAATAACAGTGAATTGAAAAGAAAAAAAACCAGAAAAAGAGAAAAAGAAAGTACCTCGGACTCTATTGACCGGAAACCAATCGTACACGCTTCGAAGTCGATTTCCAATTGTCACGACCCCAAATCCGGTCGTGATGGCGCCTAGCACATTGCTAAGCCAGCCTGACCAATCAATAACAATAACGGGGCTAGAAGCTCTCTTTAGGCCATTTAAGCATATCAAGTCATAAGCAACAGTGATATAAATGTATCAAACAAGGAACCAAGTCCCAAAACATATTAACTCCCTCAGACCGAAGGGTCAAGAGTCATGAGCCTCTAAAGAATGTAAGTGTAATAAGGTTTACAACCAAAGATCAGAGCGGAAAGAAATAATCAATACATAATCAAAGACAGTATGAGGGAATATCGGGTCCTGCGACGTCGGCAGCTACCTCGAAGTCTCCATAGAATGGCGATAACACAAACAGTTGCGATAGCTCAACTGCCCTCCTAATCATGTATATCCGCACACACAAAAATGCGGGGGAGTGGGGTGAGTATATTTCAACTCAGTGAGTAACAATAATAAACAACGACTGGAAGTGGGAACACCTGTACTATCACTATACAGTTCTAAGGGTAACCTCACGGTAAGTCATCACTATAATGAATACCCCCAATATCCAGTCCACATCTATGCCATCTAGGTCCCACACTGACCACATTCTCACTCATACCACTACGGTATACAACTATCTCAATATATGGAGACATATACATATGCCAATAATGTATAAGTATTTAAGTAAGTATAAGGACATGGATATGTATAATGATGCGGCGTGCAGCCCGCTCCAATACATATACCGCTGCGGCGCGCAGCCCGCTCCGTTTAGCGTCGTCGGTGCTCACTAGGGGTGTATATAGACTTCGGAGGGCTCCTTAGGCCCAAGCGCTATGATACTACGGCGTGCAGCCCGATCCACACATGTATTACTGCGGCGTGCAGTCCGATCCAATATATATATGTATATATATATATTTATACTACTGCGGCGCGCAACCCGATCCCATAATATACACCAGCGCTCACTGAGAATGTGTGCAGACTCAGACTCCGAAGGGGCTCCTACATCCCAAGCACAATAATACTGCGGCGTGCAGTCCGATCCAATATATATATACTGCTGCGGCGTGCAGCCCGATCCAATATAGGTATATATATATATAATACCTCGCAATAGGTCCTCGACCCTATCCCAGTCAATATAGACCTGGCCTCTCAGGCTCACTCAACTAGAATAAGGAATTCCACCCTATGTCTACCTCCAAGTACACATCTAGTACTGGCTCATGATATGCTATACAGTTATAACTACGGCTGAGTTTATGTATCTAACACGATATAAGGGTCACCTAGCTTTATAGGTTCCCTAATGCTCTACAGATCGGCACAAGGCCCCAAACATGGCTATTAGCCCAACTACACATTTATAATCTCATTATCAGTCATAATACACAATATACTATTAGTCGGGAAGGACCAAGTCCAATCCCCAAATCCCAATGCCACCACGCTCGTCACATGACGCGTGTCTCATCTCTACATAGCACTGTAAAGTGCAAGTACGGGGTTTCAAACCCTCAGCACATTATTTACTACCACCACTCACCTCGATCCGATAGAAGCCTTAATCCGCCTTGCGCTCGCCTCGCAATTCAATCACCTTGAATGCCGAATCTGCTCAAAATCAATGAGAATACATCAATATAGGCTAATTAAACACAACCCATTCGAAATAACTCAATTTACATCAAAATTCCCAAAGTTGCCAAAACCCGAGCCCCGGGCCCACATTCCGAAAATTTACGAAATTCACATTTCTGGAACCCTCGTCTCGCCACGAGTCCATACATATAAAATTTATCGAAATCGGAGTTCAAATGGCCTCCCAAATCCAAAAATCCCGTTTTCAATATTTAGGCCACATTTCTTCAAGATTTCAACCCAATTTCATGAAGATTGATGTTAATACTACCATAAATTGATGTTTTTGAGTCAAGAATCTTACCTCCGACGAATACCCGATGACTTCTCAGTGATTTCCTCGAGTTTTCTTCTCTCTAGGGCTCAAATGTGTGTTTTGGGTTAATGAACCCGTACCCTCTGTTTCTGGATTAAATTCACTGCCAGAAATATTTCTTCTACGCGATCGCGATCTTCATCACGCGATCGCGATGCTCAAAATCTCGGCCTCACGCGATCGCGACATCCTTCACGCGATCGCGATGCACAATCACCCTGTCTCACGCGATCGCGTCCATAATCCTGCGATCGCATAGCTCATTTCCCCCGGACCCATTTCTTCTTCTACGCGATCGCGTAGATAAGCATGCGATCGCGATGTACACCCTTTTAATTCTATGCGATCGCGACTGTTACTCTGCGATCGCGATGCCCTAGTCCCCAGCTCTACGCGATCGCATCCCCATCCCCGCGATCGCAGAGAGCAAATGTCTGCTGCGTTTATGACAGCAGCCAACTTTTCTCTTTTCTTCCAAAAATGGTCCGTTTGGACCCCCGGATTCATCCCGAGACCCCCGGAACCCCAACGAAAACCACCAACATACTCCAAAACGTGATACGAACTTGTTCCAACCATAAAAACACCATACTAATCATCAAAATCACCAATTAACCACGGATTCGAGCCTAATTTTCTTCAAAACTTTCAAAACTAACATTCAATCCAAAACCCGATCAAACGATGTCCGAATGACCTGAAAATTTGCAGACATATCCAAAATCACATAACGGAGCTACAGAAATTGTCGGAATTCTATTCCGACCCCCGGATCAAAATATCAACTACCATCCGGATTTTGCCAAAATTCAACCTTAGCCAATTCAAGCCTATTTCTACACCGGGCCTCCAAATTCAATTCCGATCGTTCCCCTAAGTCACAAATCACCTCCCGGAACTAACCGAATCATCATAATCCGATTCCGAGCCCTCTAACCAAATAGTCAACTCCGGGTTGACTTTCCTTATTCAAGTCTCCTTCAAAAAGGCTATATGCCTCATTTTCAATCCAATTCACTCCTAACTCACCCGATAGACTCTAACACTGATATAAAATCATAAAACATGCATTTACAACATAACGGGGTGGTAATTCCCGTAACGACGGGCCGGGTCGTTACATTCTCCCCAACTTAAACAAACGCTCGTCCTCGAGCGTACCAGAGTTGTACTAGAAGCAACTCAATAACTGAATGACCTTACCCAGCATATATTCGGCGATCATACGTCATCCTATCTCACATAAGTCCGAAAACACCATATAGTCAAAATTTCACAGACCATCTGAACCATAAATCACATTGCACTTTCCGAAATCATATACCAATTGCTAATCCCATGTCTATATTCACGATACACTAGAATCCACTGCAATAACCCACACTCACCACTCCGGGTGAGATCATATGATGTATCAAACAACCCAATCGCTCGAGACAATAGTTTCTAATCACAATAATTTCTCACGATAACCAAATACCAACTGAAAAACCCTTTTCATTAGATAGAGTTTTGTTCCAACACCTTCATATCATGCCCACGGTAACCGAACACGCGATATATCGAACCCATCTCTCGGGTCAACCATTCGTGAATCTATTTCTCTTTTAAAATTGATACCACAATAAGTTTCGGAGCCAAACCTCGATATTACCTTTCTAACGAGCTGAAATCATATATGCTCGCTCTCATTAATGACTTGAATGATCATTTCGGTTATAACACACCACACTGGTAACATGACACCTCAGCATCGGCCTAGGCCACAACGAGCACAACACAGGCTCCAATAAGAACGATCTGAACACACTCGAATCCTGACAACTGACTCGCACAAAAAGCCATAATTCAAATTCTTCCATACCATCACAACACATAACTGAGATTCTTGTCTCACATCATAGGATTAGAGTGCCTGAATCCTCCTCGAAAGGTCATAACATCACGTGGCCTTGCCACAACTCATGATTCTATCCAAACACTATTACCCATGGAGCATCTCAAGTCGAAATGCTCAAAACGGTCAGCCACACACATATTTAGGTCCGACTCAAGCGATCAATCACACGCGGTGATACATTTAGTATATACTATCGAATCCTGAATGGGCACAACCGATGTGCTATTCCCCGAGCGATACCCAATACGGACTATTCCTCAGCAGAGAGGAAGTATTGTATACAAGGTACATATAGGAAGCTATATTTCCCACATCACACTATTGCGGCGCGCAACCCGTTCCAATAGCATCTTGTGGCGGCGTGCCACCCGATCCAGATACTATACATGTGGCGGCGTGCCACCCGATCCAGATACTATACCGGCGTGCCACCCGATCCAGATACTATACATGTGGCGGCGTGCCACCCGATCCACGTATAAATCTAGCAAAAGGGAATGCACATCGACTCAAGTTGCTCATTGCAACAAACATGTATATATATAGCCTCGAGCTCGGTCACATGAAATTCATCCGACAAAGTTCCTCAATACCGGAACTGAATCAATGGTAGATACCTCTACACTGACATCCGCCACGAAGTCCCAACTGGCAAAGCAATACCTACCAACCATCCGCTGGCTCTAGCGTACATCCACCCTGCTTGGAGCATACTTTGATGTTTTTCTGCTACGCAATTTGTGCCATTTTCCGACATAGTCCATATCACATTAGTCTGGACAAACTAGCCCAATGACGACCAATAAGCAATCAAGTATCATAATCCAAGTTCAGAGAAAAAGCCATTAGAGCTTCTGATTTTCGATAATCACAAAACGGTGTCGATACTCATGATATACAACCACTGCATAGGCGGACTAACGAGAACTTCAAGTCTCCAACACATATACCACACATGAATCACAATGCTTGATTCCGTACTTCATCGTACAAATACATAACGCACATCAAGCATCCATTCATACCACGAGGATCATTCGGAAATTTCACTACGCCATCAACGATTCAATTATTATAGTCGATCCAACAAGAGAATACCACCATACTACTACATATTATTAATTTACATTACCTTGTCCATTTGCACCATATACTCTGCCAAATTACTAGAATAGCAGTACCATTTTCTTAAATCATCAGAAAGATTAATTCTTGAATCACCTGCAGCCGTCCGCGCTGCTCAATAATTTTATTGACTTCCCGTATATTATGAACTGATCTCAAAACCTAGAATATACCACTATCAACTTTCCATAACACATCGCATATACCATACCATAATAAGACAACAGGGAAAATTCATATCCCTTTTCCTACGCCGCAAACATCAACGCACTCAACTAGTCAAGGACTTTCATGACCCCATATTGAGAAAACTCCTTACACATTTCGAGCTTTACATACCAATGGAAATACACTCATTTTCAAACCACAGTAAAACACATCACAAACCCTTTCTTCCAATTACATTGCATAAGTTAAATTGCCAGGACCGAGTCCTTATACCCATACCGAGTTACACAACTGCCAATACTCAAAAGCTTTATTGCACAATATCTGTAAGACTCATTACTTCAAACATATACTAGGAATTAATCGTATTCCTTATCATACCATTTCGGTTTATTAACAAGTTGTTCCATTTATCCCGTTTCCTTTCTAATTCATCTTTAATTTAATATTAGCCATTATTGTAGCACCATAACACATCAACTCATTCCACACGAGACTCGTACATAAGACCACACGGTCTAAGACATATAGGCCACTAAATACTCTCTCTATATTTCCCAGAAGGATCACATCCTACAATACTTTATTTTGAATAACCTCTTGCGATTTGAATTCGTTATCATTACCTTCCAATACGGATTACATAGAATCCCATCATTCACATAATATAACACAAGTACCGATCTCTTCTAACGAAACCATCATCTTTAGCCACATGCACAATCTTAAGGCACCTGACTGTTACAAGCAAAATCTGAACACTGCAAAACCATTCTCGGGCATCATTCACCCTTATTCAGCTGTAATTCAACTGTCCTATTGAGTAGAACCACTCGTTTTTTGTTAGAACTCTGACATCGCAGAACATGATTACTTACAAGTACAATTCGCTATCTTTCCTTTCTATACACCGAACATTCTCTACCAACAGTAGTTCAAAACATCCTAGTATTTCTTCAAATCTACGAAGCACCATAAGCCTTTATCAAAATTTCCCAACATACCTAGAGACAGAGCCAACACAACACACGACAGTGCAATCGGATAATCAATAACAACCTCCCCAACTTAGCTCGAAGTCATTCATCAAAGCACTTTCAACCACTCATATCATTATTACTCAAATGATGCCACAAAGTTCTAGTTAGATTAAACTCAGTCATTTACAAGCTTCGGCGGAGATTCGAATCATCAGAAATATTAACCCTTTTGCAATTCTTGCATTCATTCACACACAACAGTTACGCCCCCTCTTTAGGTGGCAAAATCTTTTCTAAGTCCCGGATTTTCCAAAAATTTCGGTAGAGTTTCCTTTGTAAATTGGCCTATCCACCTGCCAGAGAATCACCAAACCATTCTAACAATACATCCACAACTCAACAAAACATCACAATGTATTTCAACAACATTAAATCTCAATACTATACGAATCATATTATCACAATTATACCTGAGCATGTACTGCACCTGCTCGAATCATAACATATATCAAATACCTTTCAATTACACATGAGAGTCAATCCACTTACCTCGCCTCAATTTAGCATCTCAGTACAATACCTTCCACCAGGATACACATAGCATAATCACTTTAGTCTTCCTGAGTTTGAACTTGTTCCGCTACACATAAGGCACTTTACCTTCCAATTAAGAGGCGATAAAAATATTTCTCACGCCCATAGCTAGGGCTATATATCAAATCACAATAAAGACCAATACCGATCGTATGCACTTCATAATACCGGCTCGCGAAATTAGTACCTTGGTGCTCAAGCCATAGACAAAGATCTGGCCTCAAGTCCTCCCGACTGGCCCAACATGAATTCACAGGGATTATATCTCGCCCCTCGTTCGGAGAAATCACAAGCCATAAGGCAATTACATTACTGAGCGCTCGATGCGTACACAGACGTGTGGAAGGAATTTCAAAAATTATATCTCAAGCTGAATCAAGTACGCACGATAAAAATTCCAAGAAATGTGAAGTGTTTCCTAAAGGTTCGCAGCCTCCCGAGGATAAGTACAAGCGTCCCCGTACCGATCCACAAGACTCTACTAACCGGCTCAAGACTCATGAGGCCTAGTAAACCTAGACTCTGATACCAACTTGTCACGACCCCAAATCCGGTCGTGATGGCGCCTAGCACATTGCTAAGCCAGCCTGACCAATCAATAACAATAACGGGGCTAGAAGCTCTCTTTAGGCCATTTAAGCATATCAAGTCATAAGCAACAATGATATAAATGTATCAAACAGGGAACCAAGTCCCAAAACATACTAACTCCCTCAGACCGAAGGGTCAAGAGTCATGAGCCTCTAAAGAACGTAAGTGTAATAAGGTTTACAACCAAAGATCAGAGCGGAAAGAAATAATCAATACATAATCAAAGACAGTAGGAGGGAATATCGGGTCCTGCGGACGTCGGCAGCTACCTCGAAGTCTCCATAGAATGGCGAGAACACAAACAGTTGCGATAGCTCAACTGCCCTCCTAATCATGTATATCTGCACACACAAAAATGCGGGGGAGTGGGGTGAGTATATTTCAACTCAGTGAGTAACAATAATAAACAACGACTGGAAGTGAGAACACCTGTACTATCACTATACAGTTCTAAGGGTAACCTCACAGGTAAGTCATCACTATAATGAATACCCCCAATATCCAATCCACATCTATGCCATCTAGGTCCCACACTGACCACATTCTCACTCATACCACTACGGTATACAGCTATCTCAATATATGGAGACATATATATATGTCTATATCATATCAGTATTTTAGTATATATATGAATATCAATAAGTATAATGCTGCGGCGTGCAGCCCGCTCCAATACATATACCGCTGCCGCGTGCAGCCATTTAACGTCGACGGCGCTCACTGGGGGTGTGTGCAGACTTCGGAGGGGCTCCTTAGGCCCAAGCGCTATGATACTGTGGCGTGCAGCCAGGTCCACCATATATTACTGCGGCGTACAGTCCGATCCAAATTATATATATATACATATAATATTATAATACCGTGCTCACTGGAATGTGTGCAGACTCAGACTCCGAAGGGGCTCCTACAGCCCAAGCGCAATAATACTGCGGCGTGCAGTCCGTCCCACATGTATATTACTGTATAGTCCGATCCAATATATATACTGCTGCGGCGTGCAGCCCGATCCAATATAGGTATATATATATATATAATACCTCGCAATAGGTCCTCGACCCTATCCCAGTCAATATAGACCTGGCCTCTCAGGCTCACTCACCTAGAATAAGGAATTCCACCCTATGTCTACCTCCAAGTACACATCTAGTACTGGCTCATGTATCCAACATGATATACTACGGCTGGGTGTATGTAGCCAGCATGATATAAGGGTCACCTAACTCTACAGGTCCCCTAATGTTCTACAGATCGGCACAAGGCCCCAAACATGGCTATTAGCCCAACTACACATTTATAATCTCATTATCAGTCATAATACACAGTATACTATTAGTCGGGAAGGACCAAGTCCAATCCCCAAATCCCAATGCCACCACGCTCGTCACATGACGTGTGTCTCATCTCTACATAGCACTGTAGAGTGCAAGTACGGGGTTTCAAACCCTCAGTACATTATTTACTACCACCACTCACCTCGATCCGATAGAAGCCTTAATCCGCCTTGCGCCTCGCCTCGCAATTCAATCACCTTGAATGCCGAATCTGCTCAAAATCAATGAGAATACATCAATATAGGCTAATTAAACACAACCCATTCGAAATAACTCAATTTACATCAAAATTCCCAAAGTTGCCAAAACCCGAGCCCCAGGCCCACATTCCGAAAATTTACGAAATTCACATTTCTGGAACCCTCGTCTCGCCACGAGTCCATACATATAAAATTTATCGAAATCGGAGTTCAAATGGCCTCCCAAATCCAAAAATCCCGTTTTCAATATTTAGGCCACATTTCTTCAAGATTTCAACCCAATTTCATGAAGATTGATGTTAATACTACCATAAATTGATGTTTTTGAGTCAAGAATCTTACCTCCGACGAATACCCGATGACTTCTCAGTGATTTCCTCGAGTTTTCTTCTCTCTAGGGCTCAAATGTGTGTTTTGGGTTAATGAACCCGTACCCTCTGTTTCTGGATTAAATTCACTGCCAGAAATATTTCTTCTACGCGATCGCGATCTTCATCACGCGATCGCGATGCTCAAAATCTCGGCCTCACGCGATCGCGACATCCTTCACGCGATCGCGATGCACAATCACCCTGCTTCACGCGATCGCGTCCATAATCCTGCGATTGCATAGCTCATTTCCCCTGGACCCATTTCTTCTTCTACGCGATCGCGTAGATAAGCATGCGATCGCGATGTACACCCTTTTAATTCTATGCGATCGCGACTATTACCCTGCAATCGCGATGCCCTAGTCCCCAGCTCTACGCGATCGCATCCCCATCCCCGCGATCGCGGAGAGCAAATGTCCTGCTGCGTTTATGACAGCAGCCAGCTTTTCTCTTTTCTTCCAAAAATGGTCCGTTTGGACCCCCGAATTCATCCCGAGACCCCCGGAACCCCAACGAAAACCACCAACATACTCCAAAACGTGATACGAACTTGTTCCAACCATAAAAACACCATACTAATCATCAAAATCACCAATTAACCACGGATTCAAGCCTAATTTTCTTCAAAACTTTCAAAACTAACATTCAATCCAAAACCCGATCAAACAATGTCCGAATGACCTGAAAATTTGCAGACATATCCAAAATCACATAACGGAGCTACAGAAATTGTCGGAATTCTATTCCGACCCCCGGATCAAAATATCAACTACCATCCGGTTTTCGCCAAAATTCAACATTCGCCAATTCAAGCTTAAAACTACACCGGACCTCCGAATTCAATTCCGATTGTTCTCCTAAGTCATAAATGATCCTCCGGAACTAATCGAATCATCAGAATCCGATTCCGAGCCCTCTAACCAAATAGTCAACTCCGGGTTGACTTTCCTTATTCAAGTCTCCTTCAAAAAGGCTATATGCCTCATTTTCAATCCAATTCACCCTTAACTCACCCGATAGACTCTAACACTGATATAAAATCATAAAACATGCATTTACAACATAACGGGGTGGTAATTCCCGTAACGACGGGCCGGGTCGTTACACCAATTAGTATTATATGCATATTTCGTTAGAAACATGCCCATAATACTAGTTGGAAACCAATTCGACCCAATCGACTCTGAAACAGTCTTGAAATTTTGAGCCCTAGATCCATATTTTGACGGTTTTGACTTGAAGTTGACCCAAAGTTGTTAGAGATTAAAGGCGAGGGTGATTTGGTGGTTAGGTGGTACGATTTTTGGGCTGTTCTATGTAGCTTGAGTCTTGGACTCGAATCTTCAAATGAATATTGGAGAAAACTTAGGTTGATTCGAGATTGGCGGATAAAGGGTTTATGTTGAGGGGTGTTTGGAGGCTCAGGAGTGTTGGTTTGAGGGTCACCGGCATTCTCGCCACCGGGTTTCCAGGCAAAGGAAGAGGCGGCGGCTAGCTAGGTTTTTTTGGGTGCTTGGGTTTTGATGGAGAAGGTAAAGGGGAAATGGGGGAAATGAAAGTGGGTAGCTGGGTTTGGGGTCTTTGGTATAATGAAAATGATCAATTAATTATGGACCGTCGGATGGAGTCATCTGGACGTCTTGGATCAATTAGTGTTCCAAGAAACAGTGTCGTTTGGGGGGTGACACGACACCGTTTAAAAGATTGTGGGAGTGGGTCTTTGGGGCGGGTAAGGGAAAGAAATGGGTCAGGGCTTGTTTGGATTGGATTTTAGTGTAACTTGTTTGGGCCTGGTGTTCTCTTTCAATTTGGCCCAGTCCGCACTCTTCTCTTACATTCCAATCTCCTTTCTTTCTTTTCCCTTTTTTTTGTTTTATTTTAAGAATTAAAACTAAAAATCATAATTTTAATTACAAAAATAAATTAAACTATCATAATTACTAATTAACTCTAAGTAGTAATTTTTCACAAACAATTAAACATCAAACCGCACAATTTTGACTAAAAATGCAAACATAACCAAAATTACTTAATTATATATATATATATATATATATATATATATATATACATGTATGGACAAAAAATGCGAATGATAATTAAGAAAATTAAACGAAATTTTAGAAAATCATGCACAACAACAAAATTATTCTATTTTTGGATTTGGGGAGTAATTCTCATTAGACAAAAATCATGTGCTTACAATGAACACACGAAATCAATTTTCAATCAAATTCTACAATTATTTTCATGAACAAACACATAATCAACAATATACAAGGATCAAAGTCCAATTAAACTCAAAAACAAACTTAATAGAACTCAATAATTAATTGAACTACAAATTAAATCTAACAACACTACAATCTAATAAACATCCAAGTGATTAACTACACATTCTTATGTTAAAAACTTAAATAAAATAAATAAACAAGTCATGAATAATCTAGAATCATGATAAACAACAAATCAAGAAGATAATCTAGCCAACATATAACAATTTCGGATCTGAAAATACTAACAAAATATGGACAAGAACAAAAATTGAAATCGACTAACCGGATCGAAACATCGATGATGCATATACATGTAGATATATAAGATATGCCCAATATATGCATATATCATCATGAGACTAGCTTCATTATATATATATATATATATATATATATATATATATATATATATATATATATATATATATATATATATATATATATATATATAAAGAAAAATAAGGAAAAAGAATACGAAGGAGGGGAGGGCTGGCTCCCGAATTGCGGGGGTGGAGTGTAAGGGTGTGACGACTAGGGATTTTTTAGGATTTTAGGGTTTGGTCTTTTGGGAAATGAAGTGTAAAAATGAAAGAAAAGAGAGTCTTTTGGGTTATGGGGCAGACT
Source organism: Nicotiana noctiflora (assembly GCA_032618575.1). NCBI lineage: Eukaryota > Viridiplantae > Streptophyta > Magnoliopsida > Solanales > Solanaceae > Nicotiana > Nicotiana noctiflora. The sequence goes on from JASVEL010007291.1 coordinate 38,618, forward strand.
GGGTTGTTGGGTGTTTTGGGTTGGGTAGAATTGGCTTGGGCTTGGGGTTAATTCAAGAATTGGCCCAATTCCGAATTCGTTCTTCTATTTTTTTTTCTTTTCTTTTATTAATTAATAAAACTAAAAAAATGCTACGATTAAGTTATAAAACCTAGAATTATCTTAAAATACTAATTATCACACAAAATTAAACGTCAATTAAAATAAAATCCGACAATTTAGACACTAAATGCTTAAAAATACAAAAATATATATTTTTTATAATTTTTCATTTCCGTAAAAATAAACTTAATTGTAAACTTGAATTTTATATACATATGCAGCATATTTTTGTATATTTTATTTATTTAAACAAACAAATATGCACAAATAAAAGTGCAAATAATACAAGAAAAATAACACAAAATTCACAACAATTACAAGAAAACTAAAATTATATTATTTTGAATCTTTGGGAGTATTTCTTTTATAGGGCAAAAATCACGTGCTCACACTACTCAGTGTAAAATTCCTCGCTATAGTGATATCAGTTGCTCCTCTTGGCCGTGGTTTTTTCCCTTATTCAGAAGGGTTTCCACGTAAAATCTTGGTGTCATTATTGCTGCATTTCTATTCTTGCTGATTTAACCATTACTTTGTGTTCTGCATTTATCACTAGTACCGTGAATACTATTTATAGGGTTTATTCCCAACATGTGGTATCAGAGCCAAGGTTCTATTTAAGCATGCTCTGTGGTTGCAGCACAGTCTGATCTTCCACATCAGAAAAGAATTACTTTGGTCTAACAATAAACAATATTTGTATTTGTGTTAAACAATGGAAGCCAACGCTAGTAGAATGGTTACTTTGAATGGCACAAATTATGCCATTTGGAAAGGCAAAATGGAAGATTTGCTTTATGTCAAGAATTTTCATCTACCTATCTTCACCACTATAAAACCTGTTAATAAACCAGATGAAGGGTAGAGTTTGTTACACAGGAAGGCTTGCACCTTTATTAGACAATGGGTTAACGATAATGTTTTGAACCATATTTCTGGGGAGACATATGCTCACACCCTATGGGAGCACCTTGAAAGTTTGTATGCTTGAAAAACTGAAAACAACAAGATATTTCTGATAAAGCAGATGTTGGGTTTAAAATACCACGATGGTTTGATGATGACAGATCATCTGAATAATTTTCAGGGGATCATGAACCAGTTATCTGCTATGGGCATTAAATTTAATGAAGAAATTCAAGGCTTGTTTATACTTGGTTCCCTACCAGATTCTTGGGAAATTCTTAGAACTTCATTATCTTTGCTCCGGATGGTAAGATATATATGGATCTTGCCAAAAGCAGCCTTTTAAATGAAGAGATGAGAAGAAAATCTCAAGGTTCCTCCTTATCAGATGTCTTGGTGACTGACTCTAGGGGAGAAATAGGAATCAAGGTTCTCAAAATAGAGAACATAATAGAAGCAAATCCAGAAGTAGACTTAAAGATATTGAGTGCTATCATTGCAAGAAGAAAGGTCACACAAAGAAGTTCTGCCGGATTTTGAAAAAGAAGAATAAAGACAAGAAAGAACAGAAAGAAGATGGCAATCGTATGGCTACCGTCACTACAGAAGATCTTGTTACTGTCCTTGATGCAGATATTATGAATATTTCTTGTGATGAGTCAAGCTGGGTTGTGGACAGTGGTGCCGCATCTCATGTGAAATCAAGGAAGGAATTTTTCTCATCCTACACTCAAGGTGACTTTGGAACTTTGAGTATGGGTAATGAGACGGTATCTAGGGTGGTTGGTGTTGGAACGATTTGTTTGGAAACTAGTATTGGAACTAAACTAGTTTTAAACAATGTAAAACCTGCACCTGATGTTCGTTTGCACTTAATCTCTATTGGTGTTCTGGATGATGAGGGATATGTCAGTACTAATGATGCTGGAAAATGGGAGCTCACTAAGGGTTCCATGATTGTGGCTTGTGGGGAAAAGCGTCGTGGTCTATACTGGACTACGGCCTCTACCTGTGTTGATATGGTAAATGTCGTTGGGAGCGATAAATCGTCAATGTTATGGCATAAGAGGCTTAGCCATATTAGCGAGAAAGGACTAAATGTTTTGGCCAAGAAGAAATTGTTGTCAAATTTTGAAAGTGCAAAATTAGAAAAATGTGAGCACTGCTTGGCTGGAAAACAAAGAAGAGTTTCTTTCCAGTCTCATCCTCTTTCAAGAAAGACAGAGCTGCTTGAGTTGGTGCATTCGTATTTATGTGGTCCAATGAAGACAAGGGCTTTGGGTGGTGCACTTTATTTTGCTACCTTTATCGATGACTGCTCAAGGAAACTTTGGGTCTACATCTTGAAGACTAAAGATCAAGTGTTAGGTGTCTTTAGGCAGTTTCAGGCATCAATTGAAAGAGAAACTGAAAAGAAGCTTAAGTGTATTTGTACTGATAACAGTGGTGATTATTGTGGACCGTTTGACGAATACTGAAAGTAACAAGGTATCAGACACTAGAAGACTCCTCCTAAGACTCCTCAACTTAACGGCTTAGCAGAAAGGATGAATAGGACCTTGATGGAAAGAGTCAGATGTTTGCTTTCTAAAGCAAAGTTGCTGAATTCCTTTTGGGGTGAGGCTTTGTTGACCGTTGCACATGTTATTAATCAATCTCCTATAGTTGCTTTGCAAAGTGATGTTCCAAATAGAGTTTGGTATGCAAATGATGTTTCCTATGAACACTTGAAAGTATTTGGCTGCAAAGCTTTTGTACATGTGCCTAAAGATGAGAGGTCAAAGCTAACTACCAAGACAAGGCAGTGCATCTTCATTGGTTATGGCCTTGATGAATTTGGTTACACGTTATATGATCCAATTAAGAAGAAGGTCATGAGAAGTCGTGATGTTATCTTCGTGGAGGATCAAACCACTGAAGATATTAATAAAGTGGAGAAACTAAAACCTTCAAGTTCTGAAGGTTTAGTTAATCTTGATCAAGTTCCTCATACAAATACAGATGATGTTGGTGGGCTCAATGATGATAGTGATGCTCAGAACCATATACCTGATCATCATATTAATGGTGATGATGATAACAACGCTAATGTTGATGAGGTAGATGCTCCTACTCACGAAGTTGTGAAACAATTAGATATTCCACTCAGGAGGTCTTCTAGACTCCATACTCCTTCCTCCTATTATTCACCTGCTGAGTATGTTGATGAGTATGTATTGCTGGGTGTTCAAAGTTAAAGCTGAGGAACTTAGTTTGAAGCCGAGATACAAAGCTAGATTGGTTGTCAAGGGATTTAGTCAAAGAAAAGGTATTGACTTTGATGAAATATTTTCTTCTGTCGTGAAAATGTCCTCCATTCGGACAGTTCTTGGTTTGACTGCTAGTCTTGATTTGGAGATTGAGCAGATGGATGTGAAGGCTGCCTTTCTTCACGGTGACTTAGAAGAAGAGATCTATATGGAACAACCTGAGGGCTTCAAGGTAAAAGGTAAAGAAAATCTTGTATGCAAACTTAAGAAGAGTCTATACGGATTCAAGCAAGCTCCCAGACAGTGGTATAAGAAGTTTGAGTCTGTTATGGGGGAGCAAGGCTATAATAAGGCTTCTTTAGATCACTGTGTATTTGTACAAAGATTTTTCTGATGATGACTTCATCATCCTCTTGCTATATATGGATGATATGTTGATTGTGGGAAAAAATACTTCCAAGATTGACGAGTTGAAGAAACAATTGAATAAGTCTTTTGCAATGAAAGACTTGGGTCATGCTAAGCCGATTTTGGGCATGAGAATTACTCGTTCGAGAAATGAAAGGAAGCTTTACTTGTCACAAGAGAAGTACATAGAACGTGTACTGGAGCGCTTCGATATGAAAAGTGCAAAGTTGGTTCGCACACCCCTTCCTGGTCATCTGAAGCTGAGTAAGAAGATGTGTCCTTCAACAATGGAGGAAAAAGAGAGAATGACCAAGATTCCTTATTCCTCTACCGTCGAAAGTTTGATGTATCCGATGGTATGCACTCAACCAGATATTGCTCATGTGGCCGGTGTTGTTAGCATATTTCTCGAAAATCGAGGAAAAGAGCATTGGGTGCTGTAAAGTGGATACTCAGGTATCTAAGAGGAAGCTCACATGATTACTTATGTTTTGGAGGATCAAATCCAATTTTGAAGGGCTGTATAAATTCGGATACGGCTGGTGACCTTGATAATAGAAAATCCACTACTGGATATTTGTTTACTTTTTAAGGGGGAGCTATATCATGGCAGTCGAATTGCAGAAGTGTGTCGCACTATCTACAACTGACACAGAGTATATTGCGGCTACTGAAGCTGGCAAAGAGATGATATGGCTCAAGAGATTTCTTCAAGAACTTGGATTGCGACAGATGGAGTATGGTGTCTATTGCGACAGTCAGAGTGCAATAGACTTGAGCAAAAACTCCATGTACCATGCGAGAACAAAACATATCGACATCAGATATCATTGGATTCGTAAGCAAGTGGAGAACGTATTACTTCAAGTCAAAAAGATTCACATGAGTGAAAATCCTGCAGTTATGTTGACCAAGGTGGTACCAAGAGACAAGTTCGAGCTATGCAAAGAACTTGTCAACATGCACTCAGACTAGAAGACATTGATATCTCCTCTAGATAAATGAGACTGGAGGGGGAGATTGATATATATCCATCTCATTCAAATTGTTAGGTAGCCAATATTGTTGACTTGGTTTGGTAGCCAACCTTGTTAAGTTTGTCAAATATTGGTAATCAATTTTATTGACTTGGTTTGGTTGGTAACGAACCTTGTTTAAATTGTAAAAAGGGTGTAAAAATTGTCAAATATTGTAGGTGAGGTTTTGGCTATAAAAGGAGAGCTTCAACTCTCATTTCTACACACCAACAAAGAGAGAAAAGAGAGAGTAAAGTATTTCATAAACTATAAGAAAATAGTTTGTGAAGAAAAATAGAGTGTGAGAGATATTGTAGTTAGGTGAAAGAAGCAAAAGATTGTTTACTTCTTTTGAGGGTGTAAAGGTCTTAGGAGTATTTTTATTCGTTACTACACAATGTAAAATTTCTCGCTACAATGATATTAGTTGCTCTTCTTGGCGATGGTTTTTTCCCTTATTCAGAAGGGTTTCCACGTAAAATCTTGGTATCATTATTGCTGCATTTCTATTCTTGCTGATTTAACCATTACTTTGTGTTATGCATTTATCACTAATACCGTGAATATTATTTTATGGGGTTTATTTCCAGCGCCATATAGGAAAGAGCAAAGAGTTCTCAACACAAATAAACTGGAACTCACTCCAAACTGAAATTCTGAAATTTAACAACACAAATTTAACAACATAACATAGGTGATATGTAAAGTAAACAATGAAGGTCCACTGTAAGAATCGACCCAACCAAAAATTAAACACAATGAAATACGTATGAAATTTCAAACGAAATTTTGGCTTATCTAGCTTTCAAACGAACGGACAAAGACTGAAAATCCATGGTTTCATCTCGCAGGGCTTGGGATTTTGGTTGAGTAGGGTGTGAGAGATGATGTATGCTTTTGGAAATTAAGTGGGTGTGAGTTATTTTTACGGGTGTGGGTTATTTTAACGGGGCAGGTTATTTAGATGGTACAAGATCATATTTTCTAGTAGGGAGTTACGTGGATAACTAATCCAAGTGGCAGAAAATAATTCGCTAACTTTACGGGCATCAGTTATGAACACGCGCTTGAGTTATAAGTAAATGTCAGTATTTTGTTTTTAAATAGCATATATGGGGTAAAAGGTTAAAGTGTAAAAAATGGAAAAGATCAAAGTTGAGGTACCAAAATAAAAAACAGAATAAACTTAAAGAGGCCATTTATGGGTTTATCCTTTAATCAAAGAACATAAAATGAGTTTTCACATTTTTTGACGTAGGGAAAGGCAAAGTCCTTCATGAAGTAAGTAAAATGGAGCAAAATCTCCAAAAGCTTTTTGGATTATCGAATTAGTAAAAAAAATTTACATACTCAACCAAAATCCTTTTTTTAAGCCCAAATGAGTGGAGGGAGTGCCTAATCATCTTTCAACCCCTTTTTGATCATGCCACATATTTAGTGAAGGTAAAAGTCACATAACAGATGATATACTGCTGCCACGTTTGAGAATATCCAACCTTACACTAATTAATTAATAAATTAGGCATATTTTACTATCCGACAATTAATTAATTAGCTGTATAATTTAAAATAATTGTCATAAATTACTTAAAATTCTACTTATTTTTAATACACTTTATATATTATACTACCGTAGTCATGTGGTACCTTGCGTGGTACTAGATTATATTTATCGAGTATTTTAGCTTGAGCCATATTTTATCCCAAAATACCAAATTTCAACCAAATTCATTTTCTTCAATTCGTTTACCCTCTCACCATCAGGAATTAACTTATCATTTGTTTGAAATAGCGTTGTACTTATAATCCAAAATAAATCTCATTCCCAAACTTTCGTTGATTAACCTATGATGAAACTTCATCGTACGAAAATGCAGGACGTAACATCTCATTTCCGATCTTATATCGATTTACTTGTGGTGTACTTCCACGTACGAAAATATGGGGTGTAACAGGGTATCGATCCCGACCCTAAATCGGGTAAAAGCTCTTCCAACCCTCTCTCGCTGCTTAAATAGTAATGCGGAGTAGGCCGCGATCATTTTTTAGCTCCGTTGCCGGGAAGCTAACGATTTTGGCTATCTATTTAGTTATTTTTATGATTTGTTCTTCTTTCCATCTTTGTTACTAATTTGTGTGTGTCAATACTTCAGGTACAAAAAATGGCTTTAAATGCTAATGACCCTTTTGGAAATATGAATGCGGGAGGAGGTAGATGACAATGGAGATGAAAAGGTATCTTTTGTACCTCAAGGACAACGTAGAGGCCGCCAGGACAATGCAAATGACAATATTCAAGACCCTCCTCCGCCACCTCGAAGAGTGGCTCCCAGAGTTCTTCCCAACCAAGGCTATGCGAGTGCTATTGTTCCGCCCTAGATCAGGGCGGGCAATTTTTACCTACGTGATGCTGACATTATTGAAGCAGTGTGGGTATTTCACAGGTGCTCCCACTCAGAATGCTTACAAACATCTCAAAGGGTTCGTGGATACCTGTTGGGGGAGCAAGCAAACCAATGTATCTGAGGATGCACTTCGATTAAGGCATTTCCCATTCTTACTTAGGGGGAAAGCATTGGATTATCTTGAGCGACTTCCCAATCATTCCATCACAACTTGGGATGAGTTGGCGGATAAGTTCATTGTCAAATATTTCTCACTAAGGCACATGGCAGCACTACTAGATGAGATCTTGGCTTTCAAGCAGCAGCCCACGGAACCATTGCATGAGATTTGGGAGAGATATAGAATTATGGTGAAGGAATGCCCCAACAATGATATGACTGAGGCGATGATATAACAAACCTTCTATAGGGGCATCAATACAATGAATCAATGCATAGTGAACCAATTGGCTGGGGGTAATTTTATGAAGTTGATTTATGATGAAGCTTGTGTCATACCTGAAGAGATGGCGGATACATCCTCCGTATGGCAAAGTAGAGCCAATGTGCCCCAGGTGACCCCACAATCATTTATTTGATCAAAGAATTACATGATCATGGGTAGGCGATCACGAATTTGACAACTACCATGAACTAACTAGCAAAGGCACAGTTGCAACAAGTCCAAAATCCTTGCCAAGTCAATACTATGAAGGGTGTTAATATGCTAGTGAACTAAAGAAGGCGAAGAGGTCAACCGAACCAAGGGAATTCTGTTCAGTTTGACAATGATCGTAGTGGATTTCAAGATGATGGCTATGATGAACAAAATAAAGAGGTACAATATGTGAACTATTATCAAGGACAAAGAGACAATTCTTCAAAACAACAACAAAAATGGAGGTCCCAAGGTAATTGAGGCAATCAATAACAAGACAACAATAATTGGGGCAATCAACAACAAGGCAACAAAAATTGGAACAATCACCAAAAAGGGAACAATAATTGATGAAACAATAATCAAAATTCAAATTTGGGAAATCAAAACAACAATCAGAACAATCAAGAAAACTGAAGGAACAAGAACAATTAGGGTGGATGGAATAACAATCAAGGAAATCGGGGGCAAGGTTTTCAAAAACCCCCAATGTACCAACAACGGAGCAATCTACCACCATTATATCACAGAGTCCTAGTTCTTCTAGCAATAACATTGGTAGAATTGAAATGATGTTTGAACAAATGATGAAAAAGAATGCAGATTCGAGTCTTAATTGTCTTCTCACAATACTTCCATTCAAAATTTGGAGGTGCAACTAGATCAAATCTCTCAGTCTTTGAATACACGCCCTATGGGTGCTCTACCAAGTGATATGATAGTGAACCCAAAGAGGGGGGGAGACAATCATGTTATGACGGTGACCACTAGGAGTGGACGAAGCGGTGATGTGAATGCCTTCAACCAAAAGCAAGTTTTGGGTGATGAAGTTGAGTTGCAAGAAAGTGAAATTTATTTGGTTGTTGAGAATGTGGTTTATGAAAATGTGATTGAAGAAGTGAGGATTGATATTCAAGATGTCGAGGTGGAAAAGCAAAATGACGTGAATCCGTATGGGGAACACATAATTGATATGATAGAACCGGTTATGCTAAAAGTCAAGGCACCCTTGCCTAGACCACCTCCACCTTACCCTCAAAGGCTAGCCAAGCAGAAAAATGAGAATCAATTCAAAAAGTTCATTGACATGATGAAGAGCTTATCCATCAATGTGCCTTTGGTGGAGGCGTTGGAGCAAATTCCTGGCTACACCAAATTCATGAAATATTTGGTGACAAAGAAAGGATTCATGGACTGTGAAACTATCAAGATGACCCACCAAGTTAGTGCTATAGTGCATTCAATGGCCCCAAAGCTTGAGGATCCCGGTGCTTTAACCATCCCTTAAACCATTGGGAATGCTGATTTTGCTAAGGCTTTATGTGATCTAGGGGAAAGTATCAACATGATGCCCTAGTCAGTTTTCAATACTTTGGGAATTGAGCTTCCACGACCAACTTCCATGAGATTACAAATGGTGGATAGATAAATGAAGCGACCTTTGGGTATAGTTGATGATGTGCTTGTCGGGGTGGACAAATTTATCTTGCTAGTAGATTTTGTGATATTAGATTGTGAGGTGGAATATGAAGTCCCAATCATATTGGGGAGACTTTTCATTGCTACGGGGAAGGCTCTAGTTGATGTGGAAGCAGGGGAACTCACTTTTTTGGTGGGTGATTTAAAGGTAGTATTCCATGTGTGCAAGTCAATGAAGTAGCCCAATTGTACCGAAGTGTGCTCATTTGTGGATCTAGTCATGGCTCTGATAATTGGTGATACAAGTGCTATGATTAATGTGGAGGACCTGTTGGAGGTCGTGTTGCTAAATCTTGATGTCAGTAATCATGAGGGCTGAGTGGAGTGCGTGAATGCTTTGCATGGAATGGGCTCTTATTCTTATGAGCCTAAGAAGCTATCTTTGGACCTCGAAAATAGAAAGACTCCTCCTACAAACTTCAATCGAGGAACCTCCGGTATTGGAGATAAAGTCATTGCCTCCACACCTCAGGTATGAATTTTTAGGCCCTAGTTCTACTTTATCAGTTATTCTTTCCTCTTGTCTTACTAATATGCAGGTAGATGCCACTTTGGCGGTACTCAAAAAGAGGAAGAAGGCAATTGGATGGACTTTGTATGACATTCGAGAAATAAGTCTTGCATTTTATATGCACAAGATTATTCTGGAGGATGACACAGAACCTTCATTGGAACATCAAAGGAGGTTGAACGAAGCAATGCAAGAAGTGGTGAAGAAATAAGTGATAAAGTGGTTAGATGTCGGGGTTGTGTACCCCATTTATGATAGTTATGGAGTTCCCCGATGCAGTGTGTGCCGAATAAAGGTAGTATAACTGTGGTGACAAATGAAAACAATTAACTTATTCCCACTCGGACAGTTACCGGATGGAGGGTATGCATGGACTACCGAAAGCTTAAGAAGGTGACCCGCAAGGATCACTTTCCATTGTCATTCCTTGACCAAATGCTTGATCGCCTTGCGAGGCATGCCTTTTATTGCTTTTTAGATGGATATTAGGGATATAATCAAATATTAATCACTACGAAGAATCAGGAGAAGAACATATTTACTTGTCAATATGGCACCTTTGCTTTCTCTCGGATGTCGTTTGGGTTGTGTAATGCCCCAACAACATTCCAATGATGCATACTAGCTATTTTCACCGATATGGTGGAAGATATTTTAGAGGTATGTATGGATGATTTTAGTGTGGTTGGTGATTCATTTTAAGAGTGTTTGGGAAAGCTGGATAGAGCTTTGACCCATTGTGAAGACACAAATCTCGTACTCAATTGGGAAAAATGCCATTTAATGGTTAAGGTGTCATGCCCCAAATCGAGGGACATGACCGGCGCCTGACCGGGTAGCCTAAGTCAAGCGGACCTGGGTGCCTTTCATTCCCACGCGTTACCTCTGTGTTGATTGTTTCTCATTAACAAAATATCTTACTAGTCATAAATGATTTCCCAATAAACAATTAAAACCATACTAGTGATTCATTAACAAGTTTACAGTTTCAACACCCGACATAACATATGCATAAGACTGGAGTCCCACAGTTTACATGTCTACAGAGCCTCTAGGATACAAAAAAGGAATACAATACTTGCCGGTAACAAGGCTCCGGCTATACCTTACAAAACCAAACTAAAGTCTAAACAAAAGTGGCATGAACCACACAGGGCCCCGAGAAAGAAAGGGGCTCACCAAAACGGGCAGTGGAGGATGAAGGATACTACTGTCGATGAGCTGAAGTGCCTGCTAATGATCCACCTACAATCATAACACGAATGTAGCACCCCCAGCAAAAGGGACGTCAGTACACTTGAATTGTACTGGTATGTATGGACAAACTTTGTCCCAAGTAAACTCAAGCCGTTAAACAAGAATCACGATGACAAGACAGCCAATAGATTACATCAAGAAATTAATTAAGCTAACTAACCATGCTTCCCACCTTTTACTCATTTCAGATAAGTCTCAACACAAGCACGTTTAAGGTCAACAAATAGAACAACAACTAATCATCCACATATATTTCAAGTAGTCAAACAAAGGGGCAATCAGTGCCCCACAAGTTGCAAACTCTCCTGCTGTCTCCTTTCACAATTTCATATCAATGATTTTGTATCAATTTCATTTGCGATTTCGATTGCTTTCCATCCTTATTACCTTGTCCACCCTTATTACCTCGGCCACCCTTATCACCCCAACCCACACCATATTTCTTCATGTTGCGGCGCGCAACCCGATCCCACCGTACAGTTTTCAAACACAACAACCACAAACAGCAGATAAGGTACTACACACAATTACAACAAGTTCAAATAAGCAACTTACACATTGGTTCATACTGTTATGTTCAACAACTTACCACACCTCAAGCGTTTCGTTTCTTTTCCACAAGGTACCATATATGCCATCATAGCCATTATTCACAATTCTTTTACCAAATTCAACTCTCATTTATCTTTCGGTTTGTATCCCATATTACATCACTCATAGATCAACAACAATTTGAATATCGAACAACAACATCGAGAATTTCACACAATTTGTTAAATTAATACGAACCAAACAATTTCACACATATAGGCGATTTCACAAGAATCAAAATTTGCAATACATACCTGGTATCGAGTTTTCTTCCGTTAAATTCCTACTTTATGCTTACCCAAGCTACCCTATCTTTGCCGACCTCATTTAGCAGACTCTTACGCCTATTCACTTCCTCTTTACTAAAAATCAAGTTCAGTAATCATGCATGAGCGTAAAATTCCATTTTCAAAAGCTATTATATGCAACCCTCTCCTTACCCATTTAAAAACTAAAAATTAGAGAAAATAGCTAGGGTTTGTACCTTCAATTGATTTGGGGGAAGTTGAATCCTTGCCCTAGAATCCCTTGAACTAAGTAGTGGGAGCAATCTTTGAGGATGAAAGACTTCTCTCTCTAAAATCTCTCTCTTCTCTCTCTAATTTTAGTAAGGTGATATGATAAAATGAAAGAGAAAGGCGTTATATTAAAGAAGGGGTCGGGTTGAATTTTATAAAATTCCTGGGCCGGGTCAATTCTGCGGTCGCATCTGCGATCGCAGAATCAACATGCGGTCCGCATAGTGACCGCGAAATTGCCTCAAAATTTACACAAGTTCTGTTACAGAATGCGACCAAAATGCGGCCCGCATTCTTGATCTGTGATCGCATAGTGCACCGCAGATTTGACACTCAAAAAACTTTGAGAATTTATGCGGTAGATCTGCGGTCCGCAGATCCATTCTGCGATCGCATATCGACCGCATTCTCAACACCAAATTTTGCAAACCTTCTGTTAAGCTCTGCGGCAAGAATGCGGTCCGCATAGCAGATCTGCGGTCGCATTCCTGACCGCAAAATCGACACTTTTCTGGAAAAATTGACTCTTTACATTTTTGAAACTTAAATCACTACCAAGGGTTCGAACCGCAGCTACTAGGTTTCATGCACAAAATTTTTTTTACGGGGCCTTACATCCTCCCCCCTTAAGACCATTCGTCCTCGAATGAGGATTTTGAAAATGAGTTGGTTTTGAAAGATATGATATGCAAACTATCAAAATTTTAACTAACTCTTGTATTTGAAAACTTCGCCAGAGTTTCCTTTGTATTATGGACATATCCACCTGTCAGAGTGCCCCCGAAACACAATTACCAAACAACAATACACAAATACAACACTTTCCACAACTTGTATACACTTTCTTACCTCAAGGAATGCACATATCCTATCACATTGTTACAATTGCACATAAACTGGTCACTTTAGTGAGTTCTTACCTTATTTAACCATTTTAATACACTATGTACACACCAACAAACCATTACCAATATTCACTTACTATTAGTTGCTTATTTAACAAATGAATCTTTATAAGGATTTCATTTATCAAGAAAGGTTCAAGTGACCCAAGGTAACAACACATTTATCTCATTACAAAATGAAGGAGACTTTACTAATACTAAGAGGGAAACAACTTGGACAAGATGACAGCTACTAGGAGTAGAAGGGTCACCTAATTTCTTCTAAGCTTGATCAAACAAATGGGGGTACTTTTCCTTCATCTCTTTTTCTGATTCCCATATGGCCTCCTCAACTTGTTGACTTCGCCACAATACTTTAACGGAGGCAACTTCCTTATTCCTCAACTTACGAACTTGTCTATCAAGAATGGCAACTGGAACTTCTTCATATGACAAATCTTCATTAACCTCAATAGCCTCGACTGGCATGATGGTGGATGGATCTCCAATCCCTTTCTTCAACATGGACACATAGAATACCTGGTGCATTGATGACATCTTGGGAGGCAACTCCAGCCTATACGCAACTTGACCAATCCTTTGAAAGATCCGATATGGCCCAACATACCTAGGACTCAATTTCCTTTTCTTTCCGAATCGCATGACTCCCTTCATAGGAGATACCCTCAAGAACACCCAATCATCAACTTGAAACTCCAAATCCCTTCGGCGAATGTCTGCATAGGATTTTTGACGACTCTGTGCTGTTTTCATTCTCTCCTGAATAACCTTGACCTTTTCCATAGCTTCGTACACCATATCAGGCCCTAGCAATTCCGGCTCACCTACCTCAAACCACCCGATTGGCGACCTACATCTTCTCCCGTACAATGCCTCAAACGGGGCCATCTGAATGCTAGCATGATAGCTGTTATTGTAAGTAAATTCTATCAGTGGCAAGTGTTCATCTCAATTACCTTTAAAATCTAAGACACAAGCCGGCAGCATATCTTCAAGCGTCTAAATGGCCCGCTCGGCCTGACCGTCGGTCTGCCGATGGAAAGCTGTGGTGAGATTCACCTGAGTTCCCAAACCTTGCTGAAACGTCTTCCAAAAGTTAGCTGTGAACTGAGCCCCGCGATCCGAGATAATAGAAAATGGAGTGCCATGAACCCTTACAATCTCCTTGATGTACAACCTTGCATATTGCTCCGAAGTATCAGTGGACTTAACTGGTAGGAAGTGAGCTGATTTGGTAAGTCGATCCACTATCACCCATATTGAGTCGAACTTACGCTGAGTGCGTGGTAACCCCACCACGAAATCCATATTGATCATTTCCCATTTCCACCTTGGTATTTCTATAAGCTGAGTTAATCCACCGGGCCGTTGATGCTCGGCCTTCACTTGCTAGCAGTTCGGGCATTTAGCTACAAAGCTTGCCACATCCCTTTTCATACCATTCCACCAATAAATCTCTTTAAGATCATGATACATTTTCGTGGAACCTGAATGCACCGAATACCTGATAATATGAGCCTCTGCCATCACTCTTTCCCGAAGCTCATCCACATCCGGAACACATAGTCTACCTTGACACCGCAATACGCCATCCTCGTTGTTGAGTACAAATGCTGAGGTCTTATCATTCATAACTGCTTCCTTCACCCGAACCAATGCTAGATCCATGAATTGCTTTTCCTTGATTTCCGCAACCAATGATGATTCTGCTCCATTATGCACCAAAACATTCCCCTCATCTGACGCCGAGATACGAACCCCCAAACTGGCTAATTGGTAAACCTCTCGAGCCAGGGGTCTCTCATCCACACCTAAATGAGACAAACTACTCACGGATTTTTTACTAAGAGTGTCGGCTACCATATTTGCCTTCCCTGGATGGTACAATATGTTTATATCATAGTCCTTGAGCAATTATAACCACCGCCGCTGTCTCAGATTCAACTCCTTCTGCTTGAACAAATACTGGAGGCTCTCGTGGTCTGAAAACACATCTACATGAACCCCATAAAGATAGTGTCGCCACATTTTCAAGGCAAACACAACAACTGCAAGCTCCAAATCATACGTCGGATAATTCTTTTCATGGTTCTTAAGTTGCCTGGAAGCATAAGCTATGACCTTCCCATGCTGCATCAATACACATCCCGAACTGACTCTGAAGGCATCACAATAAACCACAAATCCCTCTGTGCCTTATGGCAAGGCCAATACTGGTGCCGAGGCCAATCTTGACTTCAATTCTTGGAAACTTTTCACGCATGCATCGGACGACTGGAACTTAACTGCCTTCTGTGTCAGTTTTGTCAATGGGGAAGCGAGGGTTGAGAATCCCTCCACAAACCTCCGATAGTACCCTGCCAAACCCAACAAACTACGAATCTCTGTCGGGGTCGTGGGTCTTGGCCAATCTTTCACTGCCGCAATCTTCTGAGGATCCACCTGAATTCCCTTACTGGAAATAACATGCCCTAGAAAGGCTACGGACTCCAACTAAAACTCACATTTTGAGAACTTGGCATACAATTGATGCTGAAAAAGGGTCTACAATGCTGCTCTGAGGTGAATGGCATGATCTTCCCTGCTCCGAGAGTAGATGAGGATGTCGTCAATGAATACAATCACAAAGGAATCTAAGAATGGCTTGAATACTCAATTCATAAGGTCCATGAAAGCTGCTGGGGCATTGGTTAGCCCAAAAGACATGACCAAAAACTCAAAGTGACCATAACGAGTTCTGAAGGCCGTCTTAGGAATATCGTACTCCCTGATTTTCAACTAGTGGTACCTAGACCGTAAATCAATCTTTGAGAAAAACTTCGCTCCCTGCAATTGGTCAAATAGATCATCCACTCGAGGCAAAGGATATTTATTCTTGATGGTGACTTTGTTGAGCTGCCGATAATCAATACACATTCGAAGTGACCCATCCTTCTTTCTGACAAAGAGAACCGGTGCACCCCACGGCGACACACTCGGTCGTATGAACCCTTTCTCTAATAAATATTTCAGCTGCTCCTTTAACTCCCTTAACTCTGCTGGCGCCATTCGGTATGGTGGAATGGATATTGGCTGAGTATCTGGCAATACATCAATCCCAAAATCAATCTCTCTATCCGGCGGGATGCCTGGAAGCTCATCCGGAAACACTTCAGGAAATTCATTCACAATTGGCACGAACTCGAGGGTAGGAACCTCTGAGGTGGCGTCCGTTACCCGAATCAGGTGATAGATACACCCCTTCTTAATCATCTTCGAAGCCTTAAGGTAGGAAATAAACCTACCCCTTGGCACAACATCATTTCCTCTCCATTCAATAACAGGCTCCTTAGGGAACTCGAGCCTCAAAACTCTCGTCCGACAGTCAAGCTTGGAAAAGCATGAATAGAGCCAATCCATCCCCATAATTACACCAAAATCAACCATCCCAAGCTCAATAAGATCGGCTATGGTAACATGACCGCTCACCGTAACAACACAATTTCTATAGACTCGTGAGGCTGTAATAGAATCACCAACCGGAGTCGACACAGAGAACGACTCATGAAGCTGTTCGGGTTCTATCCCAAAACTTGAAGCAATGAACGGAGTAACATAAGACAAGGAGGACCCCGGATCAATAAGGGCATAACAATCAATAGTCTGAATAGACATGATACCTGTAACAACATCTGGAGAAGCCTCGGCATTCTGGCGGCCACTCAATGCATAGAATCGGCTAGGCCCACCCCTACCATGAGCTCCACCCCTAGCTGCACCACGCCCTGCTAATGCTGGAGGACGCACCAACGATGTAGCAGCCGAAGAACTGGATGACTGAGCAGATACCCTAATCATACCCTGACTGGGTGCACGGCAGTCCCGCTGAATATGACATCTCACCCCGCACCTGAAGCATATCGGGATGTCAAGGTAGTAGGTCTTTGTATGAAATCTCCATCACTTGGGGCATGTAGGTCTCCCCTGCTGCTGGGACCTCACCCCAGGACGACCAGACTGACGAGACCTCCTGCTGTCTGAACCTGGTCTCGAATAACTGCCCTGCTGATGACTTTGCAAAGATGGCGGTGCACTCTTGGAGGACTGAGCATATGAATGGGATGGCCCTGATGACCCTCTCCCTGGAACTGATCTCCCCGAATGACCCATTGACCGAGCCCTGCTGCTACTTTCTCTTTCTGCACGAATCTTCAATTTCCTGGCCTCTGTGGCCTGAACAAACCCCACGGTCCTCCCATAGTTCATATCTGAGTGCAAAGCTGCTATAGCGGCCTCATTCACTACCAAAGCAAGACCATGAATGAGGCTCAAAGGAACTACACGGTAACAGAGAAAGAGTTGTTGGCCATAGTATTTGTGAGCACATGATTTTTGCCCTAAGCAAATTATTCCCAAAATTCAAACAAAACAATTTCTTTATTATTTTATAATTTTTGTAAATTTTTGTGTTATTTTCTAGTAATTGTTGTATTTTTATCTGTGCATTTTACTTCATATCAAAAATACAAAAAATATATTGACATTTGTTTGAGATTTAATTTCATATTTTAGGATTAAGTAGTAGTTTAAATTACTTGAAAATAAAGAAAATAAAAAAAATAGCTCATTTTTGCATTTTTTTAGTCGTTAATTGTTAAAAAGGTTTTAAATATTTTTAGGAAATTAACTAGCTTATTTTATCAAATAAATTAGGTTTCATTTCTAATTTTTGAATTTTTATAAAATACATAAAAATATAAAAGTAATAAAAAAGAGTTAAATAATAAAAAGTACAAAAGAAGAAAAACAAAAATAAAATAAAAAGGAAAATAAAATAAAAAAGAGTACAAAGAGGGCTATCTATATAGATAGCTTATTTGGGCTCTTTTGGGTTTACTTTAACTAGGCCAAAATAAAATGACCCCTGAACCAACCTAGGCCCAATCTCCCCGACCCAGTCTGGTCTAGGACGTCCAAAACGGCACCATTTTGGCGTCACTCAATCTGAGCCATTAATCTTTCATAATCCAGCGATCCCCATTGATCCTCCCATTTAATTAAAAGTGTTTGAAAATATACCCCAAACCCTAAAATATTTTCACCTTCCTCGTACCCCTCCTCGTACCGTCGCCCTCCGCTGGTGACCACCCTAACCCTTCCGTGCTACCGCCTTCCTCCGCCGTCCGAAAATCGCTTCCACCGGCGACGAAGCTATAAATTCCCTCAAAGTTACACTATTGAATACCCGTACCTTCCTCGTTCCAAATCTCTAAATCACTTTCTTCAAATCCTAGTCAATTGCCTCGAATTTTATATCTAAGATCCGGCCAAAATACAAACTCACCCAAAATCCACCAAATTAACATCATATATTCCCCTCACTCTACTCTTTACGAATTTGGCCTTAGATTCCTTCAAACCATCACCAAATCTCTCGAATTTTGGATCGAAATCCAGCCAAAAACCCTAATTCTTCAAAAATTTGCATTCTTCTGATTTGGCACTTCGACTGTCTTTAATCATGTGTTTTCATATTGAAGACACGTGATTAAAGACGGGTATAGTCCAAATAGTTCCCAAATGTGACCTAATTCAAGGACGGGCCAAACTCAAAGATACTCCATCTTTCATCTTATTTTTCTTCCTTATTTTGTTCCTTCATGCTCGTGTTGTTGCTAGGTTTCATAGTTGTTTTTATGTTTTCCTTCTTTTCTAAAGTTCCCTGGATCACTGTAGTTCATTTTTTGGTTTAAGTCTCATTGTTGACTGTTAAATTGCAGTAAATTCGATGCTAATATATTAAGTGTCGATTTAATCATTAACTGTTTATGAATTATAGTAATGTTGGTATTTTGTCTTGATAGATTCGGATTGAATTGTAATTAGATTTTATTTTTTGATTTAGCAAGGCAATGTTTGGGTGTTGTTTGACCTTCTGTGATTAAATCAATATTTCTGCTCGTTGATTTAGCTTAGTTTAATTATTTTTTAATTTAGTGTTTATTTTTTTAAAATTAATTAGGCTTAATGATTGGTTATAGCTGATTTATATTCAATCCGTAGTCAACAATAGTTGAGTTCTAACTTGGGGATTGTTTGGGTTTGGTTTGTAATTTCAGGGGGTTTTCAAGGGTAGTTTCGGTATGGGAAATTGCTGATTTATCAAAAATAGTAAATTCAAAACAAAAGAAAGGGTAGCATAGGAATTTCATAGCTAAAAGAATACCATAGGGCCTTCTAGAAATGTAACTTTTCTGCATTTTAATGCAGTAACTTGGGTAACAAGGCACAAATTTAGGGTCTAGTAGTCAAATTATGAAATAAAAAAGGGGGGAAATAAAAGAATGCTTCGAGAATATTCTGCCCCACTCCTTGCCTATAGAAGGCACCCCTAATGCCTTATTTTACAAGTTACATACCCTTAAAAAAATTCCCAAACTTTAGTAGCTCTAACAATTGAAAAATCCATTCCAGCCTTTAATCTTTTCCAGAATCCCTTCTTGAAGTTCAGAATTTCAAAATATGAACTTCAAAATCTAAGGAAGTTCAAAACCTGCAATCCTTTAGCTCAAACCATCTTTTAACATTTAATTTCCATCAAAAATCCAAAAATATACAAAATATCCAGTAAAAATCCAAAAAAATACAGTTGCATTGTTTGTTTAAAGTTGGTTTTTGAGTTTTAGTTCAATTTTGATTGAATTGGCGGTCAAATGAGGGTGTTTGAGTTTGTTTTGTTGCTGGTTGATTCTCTGTAACTCTTTCTGGGGCTGTAATTGTGATTTGGTCTGGAATTGATCTTATTTTACTGCTGATCTGAGCTGTTGATTGCTGCTTAGCACTGCTAAATCTTTTCCTCTTTCATTTCATTTTGATTCCAGGTACATTTTCTATGCAGCCTTCAAGCACTTGAAATGAAATGAAACATTGGCTCATTTTTCCACCTTTTTTTTTCTTGCATTATGTTTAGCCTAGATTCAGCGAGTTAATGTTATTTTGTATACAGTCGACTAAGGACTCCATAGAATTGTAAGGACTGTTGAACTATGCTGAATTTAATTGAGTGCTAAAAATTATATTGTTAACTGTAATATGATGAAGGCATATGTTTGAGTCTTAAAATTAGGCTAAGTTTTCTTTAGTTCATACGAGTTGTCCCTTAGAATTCTAAATGTATGTTTGCTTCATATAAATCAAATTTATCTACTTGTGAACTAGGTTATCATTCATGTTTCAACAGACCTTTGAGTTAGATGTATTAGTTATTTGGCATTTTATATTGAACTGGAATAGTACTCCTATGCCACAAGTGAGTTTTGATTATGTTGGTTCAATTGATATATCCATTAAATGTCGACAAAGTTCTGCCTGTGTTAATCTGAACATTGAAAACAAATAAAAAATATAATAGACCTTTGCTTTGAATTTTAAAATTGCATGTACCTATTATCCTAATTAAGGAATAAAAATGCTGGGAATTACTTGAATAGCTCGTTTGGGCCTGCTCCTAGGCCCAGGGCTGATGGCCCATGCTATTTGTTTGGACATTAACATCATTAAGGCAAGGAACAATCCAGGCTTGTGTACTTCCACAATTGGGCCTGGGTCAATTGGCCCAGGCAGATGACAGTCCATAAAACCATTTAATTTCAAAGTTATATAGGCTGAGTTTTTCTTAAGAATTCAATGTCAAATTGCTCAAGGTCATTAAAATCGTACTAGGAACGTGGGAATTAATTTCCAATTATAAATTTGGATTTTCAAGTTAGGTAGCAGGTTCAAGCTAAAAGGGTCTTCCTTTTTGTTTGAATTCGGACTTAAATTCAAGCCCCAAATTTATGACTATAAATTAATTGGCCTTTTTGAGACAAATAATAAATAAAAAAACCATAGTTGCTTTAGGTTGGACCTTGATAAAAAATGAGATGATCCTCGCCGAACAAAAACCCAAAATTGTGGGGCCCTCATTAATAATCTATATAAAATTAGTTAAAACTTGAGTCGGGCCGTTTAGCAAATTTTACGGCCTCCCACATAGTTAAAAAGATATTAGTCATTTTAGGAATATTTTTAATAATCTTACTTTTCTAAATACGGGTATGCATTTCATGAAACCCAAATCCAAATCCAAAACGTTGAATAAGAATGTGTCGAGGCTACGGGTGCATTTCATGGGACGTGATTCGAAAATATATTTTTAAACGACGCTCATGTTCATAAAAATAACCAAAAAACGGTAAATAATCCTAAATTGCAGTATAGGTTAGAGCATGTAAAAAATTAGATTTTAGCCATTTATAACAATTTAATCGACCGTGCTAGAATCACGGGATCCAGAGGTGCCTACCACATTCCCTTGGGTCAACAGAATTCCTTACACATAATTTCTGGTTCGCATACTCTAATTGGGAAGTCGACAATTTTCCACGATTTTGGATTAAACTAAACCGATGACTCGGGACACCAAAAACCAATCTTATCCCAAGTGGCAACTCTAAAAAATAAATAAATAATTCCATTTCGAATAATGTCACTTAAATTGGAAAAACTCCCTTATACATTTATCTTTCGGGGTAGGTGTGTAAAAAAAGAGGTGTGACAGCTCTGGCAACTCTGCTGGGGAAATGAACCCAGAATCTCTGTTCAGCGTTTCAAGAATTCGAGCTTAGTTTAATTATCATATTTGGCTTTTATATGATTTTTTCTACATGCTTCCATGCTATATGTGCTAAATGTTTACCGTTTTGATATTTGTTGAAATTGTATATAACTGTCGCGAATCCTTTCCTCTTCCTGAGTCTTCTACATCATGGATAAGGGTGCACTTCATGTAGCTTCTATTCTGTTTAGAGTCTTTACCAATTTAGAACGAGGTTTGGATAAGTTGCTAAGTCGGCGGAGCTTCTATATCCCCGGTACGCTGCCTCCCCTCGGCTCGAGTTGTCCGCTCGGGTAAGCCAGGTCTAGAGCAATAAACCTAGGGTTTAAACCTAGAAGAAAAATAAACTTATGTCGGATCCCTAGTAGGACGTTTGTTTGTATCACGTGCATTTGTCTTAGGGGACAATATATATATATATATATATATATATATATATATATATATATATATATATATATATATATATATATATATATATATATATATATATATATATATATGTGTGTTAGGACAGGTGACCCGAAATGAAAATGACCATCCTGATGAAACTTACGTGCTACTTGTGCATTTATTGGCTTGGTTTTGCATGTTGACCGGCCTGTATACAGTGAGTGGAAATTAAGAAAAATAGCAGAGTTAGAACTAAGTGAGGGTAACCATTTGCTGTGAAAACCCCAATGCCCACATAGTACCGAAATGCTACCGAAATTTTGAAAAATGAAAAAAAAAAGAAAGGAAAATGTTTGAAATAGAAAGAAAATTGTTGTTCAAAAATAGTTTTTGATTTGGCAAATCTGCCCGAACTACGCTAGTCTAATTGTCACCGGATGTGAGATACGTAGGCAACCCTCATCGGGTCCAACCTTTCCTTTGCAGAATAGCCAAAACATATCAAATTTTAATTTTTGTTATAAGTAAGTCGGATGATGTCATTCTTGTTTAAAATAAGCAGAATGTCCCTCAAAAGGACGCCAGAATGTCCCTTAAAAATAGCCACTTTCTGTTTTAAGTCAAAATAAGCCATTACATGACCAGTTTTCTTTATATAGTCGCAATTGACATTGAAACCTTCTCAGTATTAAGGAGGCCTGTGGCGATGCCAAGTGATGCCCCACGGGCCCCAGGATGTGAAGCTTTGACGTACTCTTGATCTAGTTTTAATCATCGAGTTTGTAATGTCTTAAACAAAATTTTACAAAAATAGCCATTTTCCCTTTTATCATTAAATCCCTCTAAATAAATGTGCAGGAGGAACTCAAACAGCATCGAAACCTTCTCAGTCCTGAGTGAGATACCCCTAAAGCTCCATATGTGGTGGGACAACCTAGGAACTAAAAGTAAAGAAACAGTGGTCAAAATTTTAGGCGGCCTTGTGGGAATCATGAACATAAAACCTAGAAAGGATATTATTGAGGCATTGATACCATTCTAGGACTCAATACGCAATGTCTTCAGATTCTCCAATTGTGAACTCACACCAGCATTGAAAGAAATCGCAGAGTATGCAAGCCTCAATGGGAACATGCGAAGTAGATAGCCCTTATTACCAAGACCGATCACACTCCACAGATTTTTAGATTTGCTGAACATCAGTCGGGATATCCAATACCCGTGTCTAGCAGAAGGGTGTTGCACTTTGCATTTCCTCTATCATCGGTGTGGCAACCCAAGGGGCTTTGAAGAACCAACCACCGGCATGACACACGATAAAAATTTAAACAAAGACAAAAGGGAAGCTCGGCGAGGGTTGGCATTTATAGTGGCTTTTCTAGGAATTGATATTTTCCCCAGGAAAGACGGTCACATAGACCTCGGGCTAGTAGGAATAGTGGGTGTGGCTATAAAGAAACCTACTAGCACGGTAGTTTCCTTGATCGTAGCAGAGATGTATCAGGCTCTAACCAAGTGTTGGGAAGGCGATGCATTCTTTCAGTGATATAATCTTTTACTAAAAAAGTGGATTCAGGAGCATCTATGTCACCGTACAGGGTACATGAATTTCGGGCTAACCGATCTTAGTTGCATCAGTGAATTTGAAACCCGAGTCACGGGTATCGACTTTCCGAAGGTGTTGAGGCTTGGTCGTCGTGCTTGAGATTATTAAATGCAGATAAGGTTGAGTAGGCTTATGAGTGGCTTCCCACTACTGAAGTTGTCTACACATTAGTAGAGGTCCCCTATATTCTTCTAATGGCTATTCGAAGCATACAACCTTATGCTCCTTACCGGGTCATTCAACAATTCGGAAGGTTCCAAACGACACATAATGATGAAGACTTGAGTGAGAAAATTATTGAGTTGGGTCCTAAAGCAGCCTTCCTAGACGCGAGAACTTGAAAGATATGGAATGAGTGCCAATTCCTGGAGCCTAAGACTATGGTACAAGATTGGGCAAAGGGTGAAGTAGACCCCAAATATTTGACCTGGTCCGGTGAAAGGTTTCAAATTCCTAAAAGGTCCGCCAAGAGACCCCATGTCCAGCAATTCACTAATGAAGTGCAGGTTCAATGGAATTGGTTGGCAAAAGAGAAAGAATATCGAGCCAAAATCAAGGCATTAGAGCAGCAAGTGCGGGATCCTCATTTTGAGAAAAGTGTACAAGCTGGAGCCGACGAATGGGATAAAAAGAAATTGGCCCAGGAAAATGAAGCTCTCTAGGCCTAAATTCAACAAATGAAAATAGATGCCAGATATCGCGAAAGAAGCTTGTCTAACGAAAGATTGATAAAGGGTTTAAGGAGGCAAGCCTTGGACTGCTAAGATGAATTGGAAAAATCTAAGATAAATATGGCAAAAATTTGGGTATATTGGGCCAAAAGAACTAAGAAAAAAGAGCCCAGTTTGTACATCAATTGAGGAGAGACTACGAGGGAACCATTGCCAACATGAGGAAAAAAATGAATACGCTGGAAGAAAAAGCAGCTTGGCGAGAGAAAGAATTTCAAGCCGAAAGGAATCGGTACTACGAAATGATCGCCGAAATGCAAAGGGAAGTAAAATTGCTACAAGACCTTCACCATCAAGATTCCCGAGTACCAGAAGCCCACACCCAACAAATAAGCCGACTTCTTCAAGAAAAGGGTCAAATCAGGGAAAGGATCCAGCGCATTGCACATTATATTGTCAAGAGGTGCCAGGATAGTGAACGGATGGGTAGTACCACTTTCTTTACTTCGGTAATGCTATTTGTTCGACAAGTCATGAATGATTTGGAGCAACTGCAAAGGGGTTTTATGCGTAGGCCAGCGACAATGCCGAATGATGCTCCGCGGGCCCCAGGGTTTAAAGTTTTGATGTAATCCTAGATTAGTCAAGTCTGTATCTTGTTTTGATTCTTTTTGTATTTTCCTTTTTGAAAATGAAAACAGATAGTCTAGTAATTTGCAATCGTAGTTGTTATTAATGAAAATTCATAAAAAATTATTTCTTTATTTCTTGCATTTATTTTTTGCCATCATTTGTAAGAACTATGCTTGGTCTGATTCAAGCGGGGTCGTGATACGTAGGCAATCTACATATGATTCGATCGTAATCTTGAGAAAAAGAGGAAAATAGAAATATGAGGGAAATAAATAAAAGGTAAAACAAGAGAGAAAAATAAACACAAAAGAAGGCAATAAGGCATTGAGAGAAAAACCAGGGCCAAAGAAAAGAAAATAAAAAAAATAAAAAAGAGGGAAAAAAAAAAGATAGAAAAAAGGGAATAAGAGAAAAGCCGGGATGACACATGCAATCGAAGCAAACATGTAGATATTCATTTAATTGTATAGATGCATCACACTCCAATGTGGTTACCTATCTGTTACTTGTTTTATACTTACTGTTGTAGCTATCAATTTCCAGCTGAGTTTTTAGAAACTGTGGTTGGTTTGTGGTAAGCTGGCCTCGCATCGATACTTCACTAGATCAAAAGGAAGCACCGAGATGTCATCTAAAATGGCCTTGCCTCCGATCCACATATCGGAAGACAGCCCACTCTCTAAGATTGTGACGTCTTAATCTTACACAACTGAAGAAAATTGAATACTGCTCTTGTGCTTGATGGAAATGTGGGATGCTTGGAACAATAAGAAAGAACTCCCAAGCACTATCCCTGGATTCCCGGAATTGTTCCCTAGATCAGGAGAGGTTACCATTGTCCCCATTAGTCGTCCAAATATTCCTCTGGGCCAACCACCATGACTGCTAACTTTTTCGGAACACCATCTAAAGCTCACCCCCAAGTGTTCCCATCTGGGACTGCGCCCAACATCTTCACGACTCCACCATCCTCTGCAACAACTCAACCATCACTACCAAAACACGTTTTTGACCCTTTAGTCTTCACATTCCAGAATCCGATTTTTCAGGCTGAGCCTCCTCACTATCCTCAATATTCATATTCTCGGCTACCATATGAGCCCACATCAGAGCAGGACAAAACTCCTAAAGTCCTAGAATGAGATGACATGACAAAGAGGATGAGGAGTTTGGAACAGAGTCTCAAGAATATGTAAGGTTTTGAATAGGCAGAAAAGTGTTTATTACAATAATTTGTGCATATTTCCTCACGTGCACCTTCCGGTGGGATTCAAGGCGTCAAAGTTCGAAAAGTATAATGGACATGGTGATCCTATTTCTCACCTCTAAAGGTATTGTAATTAGTTGCGGGGAGCTGGTAGGAAAGAAGAGTTACTGATGGCCTATTTTGGACAAAGCCTGGTGGGCATAGCGTCCGAGTGGTACATGGATCAGGACATATCTCAATGGCATATTTGGGATGACCTCGCTAGAGATTTTGTTTGACAGTGTCAATACAATATAGGCATTGCGCCAGATAGGAACGCTTTGGTGAATATCAAGAAAAAGCCTTCAGAAAGCTTTCGCAATATGCAATCAAGTGGCACGAGCAGGCGTCAAGGGTAAAGCCTCTAATGGACGAGGTGGAGATGGTGACTATTTTTGTATAGGCCCAAGAAGCAGATTATTTTCAAAAAATGATGTCTGTCATGGGTAAACCTTTCGCAGAGGCCATAAAAATTGGTGAAATGGTGGAGAATGGTTTAAAGACAAGCAGAATTTTGAGCCAATCGTCCATAAGAGCAACCTCCCAAGCCATCCAAGGCTGGTCTGGAGGAATGTCCAAGGGTAAAAAGAAGGAAGAAACTGTGATAGCAGCGTCGGGAGGAAGAAGTAAACACAGTCTAGACCGATGTTTTCAGAAAAATCCCTTCAGCACTATTACCCTCACACATATATGACTTATGTTCATCCACCCTATGAGGTTATGAATTCTCAACCTTTTGGCCAACCACAACCACAAGCTAACCAAAATCCACCTCCATTCCACAAAAATCAGCCTCCTTACCAAAACCAGTATAATCCCCGTGTCACGACCCTAGTTCACCAATCGTGAACATGTCATGACGGCACCCAGTCCCCACGACTAGGTAAGCCTAACACTTTGCGGAAAATGATATAAATAGGAATGTAATCCGTGCCGCTTGGCACATACACTCGTCAACACACTGCATAAAAATACCACCAAGACCCGGAATCCCACGGTAACACAGACTAAAAGAAATACAACTGTGGCTCTATGTGTAAAGAGTATCTAAAACAACGAAATGAAGGAAAACATCTACTAGAACTATCAGAATAGAAGGAGGGCCTCCGGATCCGCGGACGTAGCAGATCATACCTCGAGGTCTCCAAATGTACTGCTGAATTACCTAGTATGGGCATGTCCTGATGTACCTGGATCCGCACAACAAAAGTGTGCGGAAGAGTAGCATGAGTACACCATGGCGATACTCAGTAAGTGCCAAGCCTAACCTCGATGGAGTAGTGATGAGGAAGGTCAGGGCCCTACTGAGAAACAATAATAATATGATGATAACAAAATAAACAGTTTAACAGATAACAACAAAAATTTCCAAAATAACAACATTACGATGTTTACTGAAACTGTCCACAATCAAGCTAATAACAAATAACCAACTCAAATAAACAAATCCAGGATCTGTGGGAATTGAACCCACAGTCCCATTCTCAGTACCCCTGGGTCTCCGGGAATCGAACCCACAGCCCATGTCTCAATAATATCTCAATAACTCAGGATCTCCGGGAATCGAACCCGCAGTCCCTACCAATAAGAACCCGTAGTCCACATTTCAATAATATCAGGATCTCGGGAATCGAACCCGTAGTCCACATTTCAATAATATCAGGATCTCGGGAATCGAACCCGTAGTCCACATTTCAATAATATCAGGATCTCGGGAATCGAACCCGTAGTCCACATTTCAATAATATCAGGATCTCGGGAATCGAACCCGTAGTCCACATTTCAATAATATCAGGATCTCGGGAATCGAACCCGTAGTCCACATTTCAATAATATCAGGATCTCGGGAATCGAACCCGTAGTCCACATTTCAATAATATCAGGATCTCGGGAATCGAACCCGTAGTCCACATTTCAATAATATCAGGATCTCGGGAATCGAACCCGTAGTCCACATTTCAATAATATCAGGATCTCGGGAATCGAACCCGTAGTCCATATCATTATCACTCCGGGTCTCTGGGAATCGAACCCACAGCCCTGGGATCTCCGGGAATTGAACCCGCAGTCCACAAACACAGCAAGTAAAGGAAATGCACAGAGGGAGGTATAATATGCTTAACGATAACTTCGCCGATGAACAACGCCAGCGATTTACCAAGAAAACTCAAGTAAGTCAATTAAGCAACTAGACAGTTAGATTCTATCTAATCATGCTCTTCTAACCACTACCGGGTAAAAATATCAAATTAACCGCCAAAGACAGGAATATCGCTCGTCGAACGTTTTAAATAAAGTACGTGTTCAACAACCAGCGCATGTACACGCCCGTCACCTCGCGTACAAGGCATTTAAACTATCACATAATATCCTAGGGGTGAAAATTTCCCCCACACGAGGTTAGACAAGCCACTTACCTCGACTCCGGTACAAAACCGCTATGAAACAACTCTCTTGCCACGAATGTCGGCCTCCACAAGTGTAGAATCCGATAAAAATCAATAGAATCACATCAAAATAGGCCAATTGGGCATTACCCAATCAAATTAACTCAAAATTCACCAAAACCCACAAGTTGCCAAAACCCGACTTTCGGTACGCTTATCGAAAAATCACGAAAATTATATTTTCGGGTTCCTTATCTCAATACGAGTCTAGGCATATAAAATTTACCAAAATCGGACTCCATTTGCCCACTCAAATCAAAGATTTTCTAACATTTAGGCCTAGGGCTCAAACCCACCTTTAATCTTCCAATTTCAGTGAAATAATCACGGATTTCATGATAAACCAACGAATTAAGGTCAAGAAACTTACCCCCGATGATTTCCCGATGATTTCCCAACGTTTCCCCTTCAAAATCCTCTCTTGGAGCTCAAAAATGGCATTTTTGCGAATGAGGGTCGCGGCTGAAATGTTTCCGGACTTAAGTCACTGCCAAACATTTTTACTCTATGCGATCGCATGATCCCTGTTGCGATCGCATAGAACAAATTTTGACCCTCGCCAAACTACTCTATGCGATCGCATAGACCTCAATGCGATCGCAATGCTTACCGAAATATAACTATGCGATCGCATGCCCTGCTCCGCGATCGCATAGAACAAAAGCTGGACCTAGGACCCCTCTTCTCTATACACTATGCGATCGCATAGGACTGTACGCGATCGCATAGAACAACTTTCCAGAACTATGCGATCGCATATCCATTCCCGCGATCGCATAGAACAAATTCTTGGCCTCTCGAAAACCTTCTATGCGATCGCATTAGCCCATTGCGATCGCATAGAGCATTCGTCTGCAGCACACATCAGCAGTTAACAGCATTTCCAAAATGCATGAAATAGCCCGATTGGACCCCCGGATTCATCCCGAGACCCCCAGGATCCCAACGAAAACCACCAACCTATTCCAAAACATGATACGAACTTATTCTAATCATCAAAACACGTCTAACAACATCAAAACCCATAATTCTCATCGAATTCAAGCCTAAATTTCTTAAAACTTTCCGAATTGCATATTCGATCAAAACCCCGACCAAACGACGTCCGAATGACCTGAAAATTTGCGGACATATCCAAAATCACATAACGAAGCTACAGAAATTGTCGGAATTCCATTCCGACCCCCGGATCAAAATCTCACCTATCGTTCGGATTCGCCAAAATTTCAACCTTCGGCATTTCAAGCCTAATTGAGCTACGGACCTCCAAAATATATTCCGAACGCGCTCCCAACCCCGAAATCACCTAAAGGAGCTAATGGAACCATCGGATTTCCGTTCCGAGATCGTCTTAACACTGTTCCGGCTACGGGCCATTTCCTAGCTTCAAAGCTCTTATTTAGGGACTAAGTGTCCCAAAATGCTCAAATTTTCAGAACCGACTCTCCCGGCAACCCAAAATGGCAGAAATGAACTTAGGGGAACAGTTAAGTTAGGGATTGGGGCGTAATTTTCTAAAATGACCGGTCGGGTCGTTACATCTTCCCACACTTAAAGATTCGTTCGTCCTCGAACGAGCATAGAAAACATACATGGAGTAGTGAAAAGATGAGGGTACTGGCTGCGCATATCCTGCTCGGTCTCCCAAGTCGCCTCCTCGACCGGCTGGCCCCGCCACTGAACCTTTACCGAAGCGATGTTCTTTGACCTTAGCTTTCTGACTTGCCTGTCTAGAATGGCTACCGGCTCCTCAACATAAGACAAATCTTTGTCTAGCTGAACAGATGTGAAATCCAACACATGCGACGGGTCACCATGGTATCTCCGGAGCATGGAGACATGAAATACGGGGTGAACTCCGGCTAGGCTGGGAGGTAAGGCCAACTCATAAGCAACCTCCCCAACACGCCTCAAAATCTCAAAAGGGCCAATAAATCTAGGACTCGGCTTCCCTTTCTTTCCAAACCTCATAACGCCCTTCATGGGCGAGACTCGAAGCAGAACCCGCTCACCAACCATAAAAGCCACATCGCGAACCTTCTTGTCCGCATAACTCTTCTGTCTAGACTGGGCTGCACGAAGTCTGTCCTGAATCACCTTGACCTTGTCCATAGCCTCCTGAACCATATCAGTACCTAGCAACCCGGCCTCGCCCGGCTCAAACCAACCCACGGGAGACCTGCACCTCCTACCATATAGGGCCTCGTACGGTGCCATCCGAATACTAGACTGGTAGCTGTTGTTATAAGCAAACTCCGCCAGTGGCAAGAAGTGATCCCATGAACCTCCAAACTCAATCACGCACGCACGGAGCATATCCTCCAAAATCCGAATAGTGCGCTCGGACTGCCCATCAGTCTGGGGGTGAAATGCTGTGCTCAGCTCCACCCGAGTACCTAACTCCTGCTGTACAGCTCTCCAGAACCGTGAAGTGAACTGGGTGCCTCTATCTGAAATGATGGAAACTGGAATACCATGCAGCCGAACTATCTCCCTGATGTAGATCTCCGCCAGTCGCTACGATGAATAAGTAGTGCTCACCAGTATGAAATGGGCGGACTTGGTCAGTCGATCCACAATAACCCAAATGGAATCAAACTTCCTAACAGTCCGTGGAAGTCCAGATACAAAGTCCATGGTGATGCGCTCCCATTTCCACTACGGAATCTCAATCTGCTGCATCAATCCACCCGGACGCTGATGCTCATACTTCACCTACTGGCAGTTGAGGCATCTAGAAACATAATCAACTATATCCCTCTTCATCCGCCTCCACCAGTAATGTTGTTTCAAGTCTTGATACATCTTCGCGGCACCCGGATGGATGGAATACCGCGAACTATGGGCCTCTGCTAGAATCAGCTCTCGAAGATCATCTACATTGGGCACACGGATACGCCCCTGCATCCTCATAACTCCATCATCCCCGATGGTAACATCTCGAGCATCACCACGCCGAACTCTATCCTGAAGGACAAGCAAATGAGGGTCGTCGAACTGACGCTCCCTTATGCGGTCAAATAGAGAAGACCGAGAAACCACACATGCCGGAATCCGGTTGGGCTCCGAAAGATCCAATCTAACAAACTGCCTGGCTAGAGCCTGAACATCCATCTCCATAGGCCTCTCTGAAACTGGTAGATATGCTAAACTCCCCAAACTCTCTGGCCGACGACTCAAGGCATCGGCAACCACATTAGCCTTGCCTGGATGATAGAGAATAGTAATATCATAGTCCTTCAGTAGTTCCAACCATCTCCTCTGACGCATATTCAGGTCCTTCTGCTTAAGCAAGTGTTGCAAGCTCCGGTGATCAGTGTAGATCTCAGAAGGAACCCCATATAAATAATGACGCCAAATTTTCAAGGCGTGAACAATGGCAACTAGCTCCAAATCATGAACAGGGTAATTCTTCTCATGCACCTTCAGCTGTCTCGACGCGTAGGCAATCACCCTACCGTCCCGCATCAATACCGCACCGAGTCCAACTCGTGAGGCATCACAATATACGGTATAGGACCCCGTACCTGTAGGCAACATCAATATAGGGGCCGAAGTCAACGCTGTCTTGAGCTTCTGAAAGCTCGCCTCACACTCGTCTGTCCACTGAAAAGGGCCACCCTTTTGGGTCAATCTAGTCATAGGTGATGCAATCGAAGAGAACCCCTCTACGAAACGACGGTAATAGCCCGCCAAACCAAGGAAACTGCGAATCTCAGTAGCGGAGGAGGGTCTGGGCCAACTCTGCACGGCCTCCACCTTCCTCGGATCTACTCGAATACCATCACTCGATACCACGTGGCCCAAAAATGCCACCGAACTCAACCAGAATTCACATTTAGAGAACTTGGCATAAAGCTGCTTCTCCCTCAGGATCTGAAGCACTATTCTCAAATGCTACTCGTGCTCTTCCCGGCTCCGGGAATATACTAGAATATCATCAATGAAGACAATCACGAACGAGTCCGGATAAGGCCTGAACACACTGTGCATCAAATGCATAAAGGCTGCTGGGGCATTAGTCAGCCCAAAAGACATCACGAGGAACTCATAGTGACCATACCGGGTCCTGAAGGCAGTCTTCGGGATATCTGGCTCCCGAATCTTCAGCTGGTGATACCCGGAGCGCAAATCAATCTTAGAAAACACATGTGCGCCCTGTAACTGGTCAAATAAATCATCAATACGGGGCAAAGGATACCGATTCTTCACTGTAACCTTGTTCAACTGACGATAGTCAATACACATACGCATAGAACCGTCCTTTTTCTTCACAAACAATACGGGAGCACCCCAAGGCGAAACACTGGGTCGAATAAAACCCTTGCCCAATAACTCCTGTAACTGATCCTTCAACTCCTTTAACTCAGGAGGAGCCATACGGTGCGGTGGAACAGAGATGGGGTGAGTGCCCGGCAACAAGTCAATAGCAAAGTCAATATCTCTGTCAGGCGGCATGCCCGGAAGATCAGCTGGAAATACATCAGCAAAGTCACGTACCACATGAACAGAATCAATAGAGGGAGTGTCAACACTGACGTCCCGCACATAGGCTAGATAAGCAGCACACCCCTTCTCAACCATACGCTGAGCTCTGAGAAAAGAGATAACACGGCTAGGGGTGTGATCTAGAGTACCACTCCACTCAATACGTGGAATGCCTGGCATAGCCAGCGTCACGGTCTTGGCGTGACAATCAAGAATAGCATAATGGGGCGACAACCGGTCCATGCCCAGAATAATATCAAAATCGACCATCCCGAGCAGCAATAGATCCGCTCTGGTCTCAAAATCACAAATGGTAACCAAACACGACCGATATACACGGTCCACGACCAAAGAATCACCCACCGGAGTGGAAACATAAATGGGGGCACTCAAAGAATCCCGAGGCACACCCGGATGAGAAGCAAAGTAAGAAGACACATATGAAAAAGTGGAACCAGGGTCGAATAGAACCGATGCCTCCCTGTGACTAACCATAATAATACCTGTGATAACAGAGTCAGATGCAACAGCCGCAGCCCGATCAGGAATAGCATAGAATCTGGCCTGTCCCCCCTCTCGAGGGCGGCCTCTGGAACCCTGACCCCCGCCCCTGGATGATTGGGCAGGTGGAGTGGCAGCTGGGGCTGGAATGATAGCCTGCTGGCCCTGAGAACCACGCGAATGCTGTGATGACTGATGAGGGGCTCCTCTCCTGCGCCTGGGGCACTCCCTAACCAGGTGGCGAGTATCCCCGCACTCAAAACAAGCTCTGGGAGGACGCGGTGGCTGTGACCGACCGGCCTCACCCCCACTAGTCTGACCCCTGGAAGGACCCCGCGCAGGAGGTGCACTGGAAACTGGGGGAGCATAATAAGGCTCCTGAGGTGCTGGAAGACCTGGAGTACTACCGGCTGCGGGCAATGCTGAATGAACTGGTCGGCCGGAATAACCCCTGCCAAAACGACCGGCTGATGAAGTGCGGGCACCAGAGAAATGACCCGACTCACGAGACCTCTTGGTCTCTCTCTCCCTCCGCTCTCTAGGGAGCATACTCTCGATCCTCTTGGCAATGCTAACCGCTTGCTGATAAGATATATCTGTCTCAAGCTCTCTGGCCATACTGGATCGGATAGGCGGAACAAGGCCCTCAATAAATCTCCGCACTCGCTCCCGAACCGTGGCTACCAAAGCCGGTGCATGCCTGGCTAGGCGGGTGAAACTGATAGCATACTCTGATACTGACATGGAGCCCTGTCGCAACCGCTCGAACTCCGAGCGCCAAGAATCCCTAAGGCTCTGGGGAACAAACTCCGTCAAAAACAGATTTGAAAACTGCGTCCAGGTCAACGAAGCGGACTCCTCCGGACTATCCAACTCATACGTGCGCCACCAATCATAAGCGGTCCCACGAAACTGAAACGTAGTGAAGGAAACCCCGCTGGTCTCCACAATCCCCATGGTAGAAAGAATACGATGACACTCCTCCAGAAAACCCAATGCATCATCTGAAGCCAAACCACTGAACACTGGAGGGTCATATTTCTTGAACCTCTCCAATCTACGCTGCTCGTCCTCAGAGCCAGCTGGCCCACCTCCAGGCTGTGCTGGGGCGGCAGGAGGTATAACCATAATCTCTGGAACCAGTCCCACTGGCACTCGCTGCTCAAGTGTAACGGCTGCGGGAGTCCGGGCCCCTCCCCGGCCCGAGATGTAGGCCGCGACAAGAGGAAGCAATCCTGCCCGGGCTAAAGTGGTATACATACTCATGAACCGAGCTAGGGTCTCCTGTAGTGCTCGGAGTAGTAGCACGGTCGTAGTCGGTGTACCAGGTGCCTGCGCTCCAACCTGGTCTACCTGTGGCACCTCAGCGGCAGCGCGCACGAGTGTTGTGGCTGCACCTCGGGCGCGTCCTCGTCCTCTACCTCGGCCCCGGCCTCTGACGGCGGCAACAGGGGGCGCGGGTACCTGATCATCGCGAGTAGATCGTGTCCTCACCATCTATGAGAGAATAGAAATCAATAATTTAGATTTTTGATGGCAAAAATGTCGCACGACAAGGAATCCAAAAGAAATGAAGAGTTTCCTAAACAATTACTTAGCCCCTCGTAGATAAATACAGACGTCTCCGTATCGATCAGCGAGACTCTAAGTAACCGGTCTGTGTCCCGTGACTCCTATGAACCTAGAGCTCTGATACCAACTTGTCACGACCCTAGTTCACCAATCGTGAACATGTCATGACGGCACCCAGTCCCCACGACTAGTTAAGCCTAACACTTTGCGGAAAATGATATAAATAGGAATGTAATCCGTGCCGCTTGGCACATACGCTCGTCAACACACTGCATAAAAATACCACCAAGACCCGGAATCCCACGGGTAACACAGACTAAAAGAAATACAACCGTGGCTCTATGTGTAAAGAGTATCTAAAACAACGAAATGAAGGAAAACATCTACTAGAACTATCGGAATAGAAGGAGGGCCTCCGGATCCGCGGACGTAGCGGATCATACCTCGAGGTCTCCAAGTGTGCTGCTGATATCACCTAGTATGGGCCTGTCCTGATGTACCCGGATCCGCACAACAAAAGTGTGCGAGAAGAGTAGCATGAGTACACCACGGCGGTACTCGGTAAGTGCCAAGCCTAACCTCGACGGAGTAGTGACGAGGAAGGTCAGGGCCCTA